>WSXT02124040.1:0-10874 GCA_011762715.2 Neuroterus valhalla | reverse complement strand
ATATATGGGGCGGTTTGGGTTCAGGAAAACAGATAAACAGTTAAGAAATGAAATTAGAAATAAATAAAGAGAAATCTCAACTACACAGTTGGAGGAGAGAAAGGGCTCTGCTAGAGAGAAAAGAAACTAAGTGGGGTAAGAAGGCAGGTTTAGAGAAGGGAGATATAGAAATACTATGCGTGCTGTATGAGAGAATAAAGGGTGTATTGGAAAACTAGCTGAAACATGGTCAGATTAGAGCAACAAAAAATTTGGCATTATAAAAGATTCTGCATCGAAGCGGGAAAGTACAGAGGACGGGATACACCCTAAATCCCCTGGACCGGAGTTCTGGTCCAAGCTTTGATCAAACCTGCAATTCCAGTCTAATGGACTGACTGTCTGGTTCAATGGACCCAGAAAGCGTTTCTTGGCCTAAGCTTGTACCAGGGAGATTAATGGAAACTGCAGAATCGCATGACGCCAGTCATAATTTTCATGCGGTCCAAATGTGAACCAGCGCAAGTGAGATGCAGTTTTAGGATACATCTTAATGTGTGCATGAAAATCAGTTCACGGTTTTTTTTCTGCGGTTCGAAACGATAAGTAAACAATGCGAAGTGTTTTTATCGAAAACAAAGTGTTTTTGACGCACTTTTATCGAATACAATAAAAACACCTTTACTGTCAAAACTATTTTTTCTCAGGATTACATTTATTTTACTTCATGTCATAAGTTTCATTCAAATAAAATATCATTTAATAAACTTTTATTGTCGCGAAAATAAACTAAGACTTACTCTACATCAATTCATTCATGAAATATACAATGTATAAAGAATAATAACCTTGAAGTTAATTTAAATGTTATATTTCAGTCCTGATCGCCTATGACTCATATTCTCCGTATATTCTAAGCCAGATGTTCCACTGTATGTATTATTTGAAGTTTATTTAGGCTCAAAATTTGTTAAATCTTACTCGATATGAAGAAATAATAGATCCATTGAGAAAAAACAGTTTTAACAAAGAACGTGCTCTTTCAACCCATACGATAACCATTGGGTTTATGCTTCGAGGAACAATCGTGAAATCACATTCATGTATAAATTACAATGCATCTTAAAAATTCGACCTCCTTGCTCAAGTTCGCTACACTGGCGCAATCGAAATATCAGATCCCGAAAAATTCCGGTCTGATAGACCGTAGTCCTGGTCCGAAAGATTCAGAGGATAGCTGAGGAAATTTTAAATAAGAAAGGGTTCAAGTGAAAAAAGGCCCAGGAACTTTGAGCAAGAAAGGATAGGTCAAGATGACAGAAGTAATGCATGTAGGCGATAAAAGAACGCAATGCGATTAGCCGCTGAGTAAAAGGAAGACCTAAAATCTGTACCGTCTGTACGTTCAGGCAAGGCGCGAAGGCAATTGGTGTATGTTGAGACGTCGGAGAGATGAACTATGACAGAGAATTTTGATGTTTCATTTAATATTTTACACCTTTAATTATATTTATTTTAGCTATAAGGCTAACTTTGATCACGGCTTATTCACTAGGATGGTACTACATGCTTAATTTTCTGCACACAGAAATAATAGTTTTTTGTGGTTGTTCTTAATTGAATCGAGAAGATTTGTACGTCCATCAAGTGGTCCGGATAGAGTACTTCCGTTGACTCCCGAAATCCTCAAATCGTTGGAAATGAAGATACGTGAAAAGATTAATATCAATCTCTAAATCTAATGTAGATACTGAAAATTAAGCACTCAAAAAATGTGTACCATGCTCATTGGATTGCCCGAAACTGAACATTTGATGAAAAAAAAAGTGTAGACATTTTGAGACATTAACTTACCACCGAAATAGAAGAAAGCGACTATATAGAATGAAGTGCTGATAAAGGTATTCATTTTTTTCATAAAGCTGACATGAAAGGTGACGGATGCTTTGAAACTCATTTATTCATATATTTACACTATTTTTATCTTCAGACTCAGTTTTATTCCCAATTTTTTACACTTCTTTACACTTAGTAACTAAAGCTTCGAACAACACACTTGTTTGAGATGATTATGAAACAATTGAAACGGGTTGCGTATTTAACAGTTTGTTTGATTTCATTCAAAAATAGATAACAAGAACTTCATAGGCCATTACAAAATATCATTGGAAATCGCAATGCGGGAAATGGAAAGTGACTGTTATTTACAATAGACGGATGACTGTGAACTCTTAGAGGATAAGTATCGCTTGTGTAGATGAGAAATTCCTGGAACAGATGGAACAAAACTCCACATTCACAACGCCCGCCGCGTGTCCCGGTTTTCCATAAAGGAGGATAAAATGAATATTATATCCCGCTTTTTGGGAAACAGCGGGGGAATCGTTTTCTGTAAAATTTGCCAAGAAAAACGCTGCCTCCCCCCTCCTTTCTCTCTTTTCGAAGTCTCAACTACTCTTTTACGCTCCTTATCTGTGTTTATGAGTTCATTATCAATAAAATTTTGATTTAGGACTACCTTGCCTATAGAGTATAATCTAATCTCTACATCTGGGTATGTACAGTCGGCCTCTAAAGTTTTACAGAAAACAGTCATTGTAGAGCATTATCAAAGCTAGGAAAAAAGAGTGAATATTGATATTAACGCAATAAGAATGTAACGCAAGTGCTTCTACTGGTCGATTGATACTTTTTAATAAAGTACACCACCCTGATGGCCATTTCAGTAGATTGGATAATTCAATGTGTCCCCTCAGAGTTTGAATTTTCCTCGTACTTCTCTACTACTCTTCTGCACACCCTACTAAGACCTTAGTGGTAGGAAGACCTACATCTTTAGGTGGGTTTCTAACCACCAAGAACAACAGCTTCAAGTACTAAGAGTAACCTTTTTCTGTAGAGGTACCAGCATCACGACAAAACCATATAGAAGTATGGGATTTTTGGCAAAAAATGGAAAAAATCGGAGTTTTTAGAGAGGCTGTCACTCCTAGACTATTGGAGGCATAACGCGTTCTTTTTTCAGTTCTTTGAAGAATTTAATCCACTTCAATCTCGATGAGAAAACTTATACCTCTAAGATGCACAGAAAAGCATTATTCAACTGTTATGTGGTATTTTTCAACTGTTCCCCAAAAACGTACGTGTTCCGGGACAAAATCCTCGTCACAGAACTTGACTACTTATCATGCGCCCCCAAATGAAGTACTTGGACTAAGCTCCCAGAGTCAGTCTTTGTAAGAATGTCTGAGCACAAAGTAATTACTAATTTATAACTGGTCGCGAATGGGCAATATCCTCCACTGAAGACAACTACCCAGTACGGAATGGTACATACCGGACGTTTTCTTCAGAGCAGATTTCTTTTTAACCTTTATAGAACAAAATAAAACTTCCTGCTAATTCAATCTGAGAGTAAAATGATGAGAGTGGTAATTTGGTCGTGGGTTCTAAGGCGGTGAGCGAATCCATTTTTTTTGCTATCTGAGAAGATTTGGGCACTCACTGTACCAATTTATAATCCATTTTAACAAATTGTGAACCTTCACCAGCGCAACCATGTAGTAAACGACAACAATAAATGAAAAGGAACACTTCAATTGATGCGCACGCACATCGGGTTCACCCAAGGCGACTGTGGCAGGATTCGCTTGTGGTCAGCTACACTGACGAGTTCCTCACAAGTGAATCCGTGACGAAACGCCGGTAGTAGAAATAACTACCCAGAACATTCTTTTCAGAATTAGCGACAATGGAAGTTTCTAGTTCACCCACTAGCGCGACTAGAAACCTATCTTATCATCGTCAGGATAGCCTGATCATCTATCCTACATTGGTAATCGTGACATTCGAACACGCAATCCTTCTGATGATAACACCACATCTGATTGGCCAACTGTCGGACATCTTCCTAGTCATCTCTCTTTCCAGCAATTTGAACAGGTCCTTCATTGTCTAATGACGCAACCAACCTTCCTTCACAGTGGGTACAGCCTTCGAGTCAACAGACGTTTTCGGGGTCACGTGCTACTCGGCTCCCACTCCATTGGAACATACAACCTAGGAATGGTCTCTTCACAGAATTACCATCATTTCAGCCAAACTGTCTCGTTCTATCCATCATCTATATCGTGCCTTCGTCACTTGGGGGGAGTACTGTAGGGACCAGGTATGCAATATCACAGCGTCAAAATCACACGAACCTGCAGCGGCTCCACTATCAGCATAGCAGAGCACCAACGTACTCCGATCGCCCAAGTCAAGCAGCAGTGGACTCAGCTAGCAAGCGGGTGGGTAAACAAACATCGGGTTCACCCAAGGCGTCTGTGGTCTGTGGCTTGTGGTCAGCCACACTGACGGGTTCCTCATAAGCGATTCCGGGACGAAACGTCGGTAGAAGAAATAACTACCAAAAACATTTTTTTCAGAGTCAACGTTAATGGTGGTTTCTAGTTTGCCCACTGGGGCGACTAGAGACTTATCATAGCTGTTCAGCCTAGAGCCTCCTACTCTGAATGCAGTACATGTCGCTGATCTTAAAAAAATCCGTATAGCTGTAGCCTCTGTTTGCATTGGAATTTTTTATTTTTTTTTTGTTTCGCTGGAAAAATGTCGAGTGTATTATCAGAAAAACGATTGATTGTAAAATTGGACATAAAACTTTAAGAAACCGCTTCTGAGACTCATTACTTATTGGACAAAGTGCATACCAATGAATGCTCATCGTATGCACGTGTATTTAAGTGACAATATTGGAAGGATCGCTAATCTGGTTCAATTCGAAAGTCGATCAGCAGGAGTTGACGAAGGATGCGTAGGGAAAATTTAACATAATAATTTCACCATGCAAACCGTCGTATTAAATCCCTTCGGATTTCCTACTCTAATCCGCCGCTTTAATTTTCCAATCTTTGAGCATTTTTTTGTTTATAATCATACAATTCCATATCACGCGGTGAAAAGGACGGTCCCCGTTTGAGATCACTAAGAGTGACGCCAAGCCGAATGTCCCGTCCTTCTTTGTTTGAAAGCGCAATGGACTCTGCAGTCCTTCTTTTCTTTTTTTATTCCCTCTTTCTCTTCTTCACCTGACTCTCTCCTTATCCAGACTTTCTTTTTCTCTTGTATCTCTTCCACCCTTCTCTTCTGCTCTTCTCTTCTTTACTTTTCCTCTCCTCTTCTTCTCCTTTCTGCTCCTTCTCTCTCCGTCACTTAACTCTTTTCTTCCTTGTTCTTTCCTTTGTTCCTCCTCTTTTTCTCATTACTCTGTTCTTCTTCTCTCCTCTTCTTTTTTCCTTCTTTCAACTCCCTTCTCGTTTTATCTAATTTTTTCCTTTCATTCTGCGATACTTTTCTCCTCTTCTTCATTTCTTCTTTTCTCCTTCCCGTTTCCCTTCACCAGTTAACGCTCTTCTACAGTTCTTACCTTCTTCACTTTTTCCATTCTTCTGTTCTCTTCACCTTCTCCTCTTCGCTCTACGCTGTTACTCTTCTTCTATTCTCTTTTCTTCCCTTCTCCTCTGCTCTTCTGCTCTCCTTCCTCTCTTCTCCCAACTCTTTTCTTTTCTTTTTTCTCTTTATTCTTATCATCTCTACTTGGTTTAACCCCCCATTCCTCCGACTCCCTTTTCCTTTTCTTTTTTTCTTCTTCTTCCAACTCTCTTACTTCCTCCTTATATTCTCTCTCCAACTCTCCTTCCCTCGTTACTTCCGTCCACTTCTTTCTTTCCTTGAATCGTTCTTTCTCTTTCCATCGTTTTCTTTCTTTATTTCTCTCCTTTTCTTCTACTCTTTATCGCACAACTCTTCCTTTCCTATACCCCTGTTTCCAAACTCTATTTTTCCCCATCAATCTTTTCTTCTTCTGTTATCCTCTCCTCATATTCTCCTTTCTCCTCTTATTCTCTTCACCTCTAAACTTTCTTCTCCTCCATCCTATTTCTCTGCTTTGCTCCTTCCAATCTTCTATCCTTCCTCCCTTCTTTTCTTCTCCCAACTCTCTTCATGTCTCACCTTTCTTCTTCTCTCTTTTATTTTTTTTCTTCTATTCGTCTTAACTTCCCTTCTTATATTTTTGTCTTCCTCCCTTCATCTCTTCTCTTCTTCACTTATTTTGTACCCCTTTCCAATCTTCTTTCCTCAACTCTCTCTGCTATTCTTTTTTTATTCACTACTTATCTCCTTCTCTTTATTTCTTTCCTCTTATTTCCTCTTCTTTCCGCTTTCTCTTTTATAATCGTTTTCTTTTCTCTTAAACCTTTCTTCTTCTCATATCCTGTCTTCTTCTCTCCCTCTATTTTTTGCTTCTTCCTTTTTTTTAGTTACTCTTCTTTCCGTCACTTTTTTCTTCTTCTCTTTTCCTTTTAACTCTCTTCTTCTTTTATTATCCCTTTTTTCCTCTTCTCTCAGCTCTCTTGCCCTCTTGATTATTTTCTTCTCTCCTCCCTGTAGAATTCTTCCATCATGAGGATAAATTGTTCCACTTTTCACCTACTACAAGGAACCGTACTTACAATTTTTGATCCGCGAAAAAAAAAATCCAAACAAATTTTTAAATAACCCCATTCTTTGATTTTTCTTCTAAAATAGCTGTTTGACGAACCTGACCTGTCTTTTTGTTCCCTCAAAATATATGCGAAAAGAGCAATCCGATCCGATTAGTCTTTCAAAAGTTATGGAGTATCGAGACGACGACGACAACAGACGGACAGAAACCAACGTAAAAACTACTTTTTCGGAATCAGGAGGTCTTAAAACGTGGAGATTTCATAAATTCCGCGAAAGTCGATTTTCACATAAAACCAATACCTTTTCTTTGTGATGAGAATGTAAAAATTTCAACAACACATGAATAATAATAATAAAAAAATATTTAGACAAATTTGAATTCGCAGGTTGCTACGTAATTTATTAGCGTAAAAATATGAGCACCAACGAAAATTCAGGAAATTAATTTTTGAATGATTTAAGAAATAAAAGAAAAACTCAAATATGAAAAAGAATCAAATTTTTATAGAGTGATTTCAACATATTTCTAAAAGGTGGAAAACATGCAACTAGCAATAATGAAATGTTCAACCACACATGCATAATAATAATAAAAAAGATACGCTTCGTCACAGCACTATCATAGCCGATCAAATAAGAGGCCTTTTGCTCCGCACACATAAAAAATCACACACAGCCAGTACTCTTTGGTGATACGAAACCTAACACACGTACACACACAACAGTGACACGGTGGCACGGTTACGGGTTACAGGGTAACGGTAACGTTAGAGATTTCTTACATAGGATATAAGTCTGCCTCTTCCAATTGCAAAAATGGCCTACAACTTTCCTCTCCCTCGACTTTCACGTTTCTTTGCTTACAATTTTCATACCAACTCCATTCGTCTTAGTCTTTTTATTCGAACAATTCTTTAAAGAAGTTATTAATATCAAATTGATGAAACTTATACTTGGGTTATATAAAAGACTCCTCAAGTGAACGCTGAAATTATTATTCCATTTGACTCCTCAAAGAAAGTAATCAATCGATTTTAAAGCGAAATAATAGAATGCCGTTTTATTATGAATATTAGAATTACATAATTTGTAATATTGGTGTGTACTTAAAAATAAGTATAACTGTGAACTATTTATTTGAAGTATTGATTGATTTGGAATAAGCAAGCTATCAATAGCTGATAAGGCTGTAGATGCAACGCATGCACACTGCAGAAAAATGAAAAATTAAGAGCATCAGTATGGTAAGCAATGCCTGCAAGCTTGGTTATCAAAACTTTATCTAGTGAAAATGAAGAGCAGATTTACCAATAATGGGAACGGAAATTGAAAATTAAAAAAAAAAAGATAAACCTTAACACAGAAATGCGGAAGAAAGAATTCGGAAAAGATTAAAGGTCACAATAAAAAATTAGAACAATGATATAGCGACAGCCAAATCAAGAACCTGAATCAAAACAATCAGGGCCGACAATTAATGAAAATCGGTTTCTATTCACACCTCTCGTCCGAGCGTCCCACAAAGTGAGGGCGCCAGTAGACTTGCACGGTGCCAATAGTGAGCTTATGCTCTAGCTGAAAGCTGAAGGAATAGTAGGAAGTTTTTGTTAAAAAAATTCCAAACCAACAACGGTAAGTCGGAATCTTTCCACAGACACAACAACATTAACTTCAAATTCTTTGTGACAAACCAGCTGCAGCAAATCTTTAAGTATCAGGGAAAAAGGAATCGAAATTGACCAATACATTAGAATAATAAGTCCCTGAAGATCAATTTATCGCAGATAAATTTGAATCACTACTCAAACAAATGCCAAGAATGAACTTTATAAAGCAAGGAAAAAAGTGTGCAGGTAGAAAAAGACAGATTTACTGCATTTGATGGCTGTAGTTGTAGTACGCTCGATATTGTATTAGACTCGCGCTTCGCGCTCGTACATTTAAAACCTCGCGCTCCGCGCTCGGGTATTTGTGTCTCGCATTCGGAATTCTTTTTCTATCGTTCATTTCAATAATTATGCAGATTTGAAAGTGAATTGAACAAATCGATATCTTTTAGATCCTAGTTAACCAATGCAACCTGATATTCTTAATTTATAACGTAATTAAGTATAGATGAAGATTACATTTCTCAAAGCTCTATTGGCTTTAAGGTACACACTCTCATCGTGGCACTCGCGCTTCACTCTGGAGTTTTGATGGAATGTAATAAAATTTTTGATTTTCCATCATGTGCTGTGCAGTGAAAGTTTTAATTTTTCGTTTTTCTAAGAAAATCGAAATTTCGTCATGGTAATCTCATACGGCACTCAAAAAGCAACGTTTTTCCCTTTCACACTTTTTTCCATATCGTGCGTTGTTTCGCGTAGGATCTCCATTTTCTTTTATATTTCTGAATTTTGAAAATGCCACAACTTTGACAATTTTGTTTTTATCAAAAAAAAATCATTCAGATAAATTGTTCTAATTTTTACGTTCTATAAGAAACCGTACTTATAATTTTCAAGTCTTGGAAGAAAAAGTTGAAGAATTTTTTCAAAATGCTCCCCCTCTTCGATTTTTCAATCAAAATGGCTGGTTAACGAACCCGACATGTCTTTTTGGTTCCTCAAAATGGGTACCGAAGCACGATCGAATATGATCATTCTTTCGAAAATTATCAAGTTCAAAGATTATTTTTTATTATTTTTTTTTGCGATCGAAATTAGAATCTTCGATTTTTTCCTAAAATTCGAAAAGTTGTATTGACAATCTTTTAGGGCTCCCAAGAAGAAACGTTTTTTCTCTCTGACTTTCTTTTCTATCTTGCGTTATTCGGCTTGAAAATCTCATTTTCTTTTATATTTTTTAATTTTGAAAATGCCACAACTCTGACAATTTTTCTTTTTATCAAAAAAAAAGAGAATGGGATAAATTGTTCCAATTTTTATGAACTATTTTCTTTTGGACCAGTCGCCAAGTGTGTCAAAGGCCGATTCGATTCGTCCATTTTTTCGTGAGTTATTTTGTTTACGGGCGGACGGACGGCCGGACATACGGACATACAGACCAACAGACAGACACCATCGCCAAAACTTGATTTTCGGCTTCAGGGGGTATTGGAACGAGGAGATCCGTTAAAAATTAAAGATGTGAAATTTCAGACGATTCTAATACTTCCTCAATCATAAATGATGAGAATGTAAAAACCTTCACGTCCCGCTAATGACACTGGTCTCAATCGTCGAAGAAAAAGGAGTAATGGAACGGAGAAACTTCATCAACAAGGAATAATACGAGCTGTTGAAGATCGTTATCATGAAAAAATGCTACAGCATCTCATTGCCTGGCAGAAAATTTTCGTAAAAACCATTAGCAAATGCTTTTCAACGTCCAGCTTTCATAGTTAAGAAACACTTAAGAAACACTTTTTTATAAACAGAATAGGGGGTCTAAATCACATATAACTCCATAAGTTGCCCACTAGTCTGACCCAGCCATGATTTGATGAACAGCGACTGGCCAACATCGTCAGATTTGACTGTAAAAAGAGACATTTTAGGTCGACGGGCTACGTTATACGCTTTTACTAAAGGGAAAATGTGACTTTACTTGAGACAATATCTCAACCTCCAAGATAATATATAGAATCGACGCCAATCTTCATTCGTTGAAACTCTCATTTGTTGGATTCGTTTTTTTTCAGAATAGCAAACATTTCTCAAAAATGACTCCTTTCATAGTTTTATATCTGACTCAGAGTTTCTTTCTTTCGAAAATAAAAACTTATGGTGGTTTTCGTGTTTTTCAATCCCAGTTTCAGTATTTTTATGCAAAACAGCCTCAAATTTATGCTGGATTCATTAAATGTATCTGATACACTTAAATTGATAGGAAAATCTACTAATTTAATTAAAAGACTCATCCTGCACAAACTAATAATAACAAGATGCATCGAAAGTTGTTCATTGCAAATCAGGGTTGTTAATAACATGAGTAATCCATTGATTTACTACTTGATAGTTAAGTTTATAAAAAACATTAGGATCTTCTCCAAGCGTCTTTCCTCTTACTTCGGACATGACCACTACCAGTTCATGAACATACAGCGGAGGAAATCTGAGTACCAGAGGGCCTCCTAAATCACCAAGGCAAGTTCCTCTTCTTCTGGTCGTATCAAGAGTACAAAGAAACCAACTCTGAAGTGCGTAACGTCCCCAGTAAATATGAGCACATTCTGCCAGTGGCATAATTTTCAGTTGAGTTTGCATAAGCTTTTCAGGATATACACCTGTGTGCCTGATTCTTACGTCAGCCCGCTGGTATGTATTTGCATTTATTCAAAGAAAGTTCCTACGGCTAAATAGCCCTCTGAGGAATAGGTAGTACGTATTACGAAGATGAGTTAT
>WSXT02124029.1:0-10874 GCA_011762715.2 Neuroterus valhalla | reverse complement strand
GTGGTGTGAGGGAGAAGAAAAATAAAAAGCGGGGAACAGAAAGGGCGGGGGGGGGGGGGCGGGGTGGCCAAGATTTTACACAAATCTAATACCTTCTCTGATGAGAATAAAAAAATACATTCTCATCGCATGTTGCGCTCGAGTTTGAGCGCGGGGTTGAAGCGCGAAGTTTGAGCGCGGGGTTTAAGCGTGAAGTTTGGGCGCCTGCAAAAGGTTCAGAGGACTTTTTGAGGTAAGGGATATTGCTGCTAGACCTTCCATCGTATTCAGCGTTCTTTAGCTATGCATTTCCAATTTTCTTATGGCTTTTTCCACGCTTGAAACAAAAACTTTCTGTTTAGAAAAATCATAAAAAACATCATCCGAATTGAGATAATTTGAGCTTACTAATACTCCCGCGCGCTCGGACTGAAATCTCTAAATTGCCTAATAAATTCTTTGAAAAAATATCCATTTTTCATTGAAGTACTTTTAGCAATAAATTTAGTATTTTTGAATGAAAATTATGAAATAAAATCATAATGCTCCAGAGAGGACGGAGAATGTCTGAAAATCCAAGTTTGTTTTTTCGGCACCAGAAATTAGTATTTCAGATTGAAAATTGTCATGAAGATTCTCAATTTTCAATAATTTTAGGGTTAGGTGAGTATTTCGCACCGGGAAAAGGTATTCTTTATTGATAATTAATAGAATTCAAAGATTACAAATCTTTTCAACAAGTTTTTTTCTTGATTTTTTAAGTTGTTCTCACCAAAATATGATATATTCACTTGAGAGCAATTCGATTTCAAACAAGATAAACAATTTTCGATTGTTATATTAGTTTCTCTCTTTCAATTATTGGTATTTTTAGACGAAAAGTAAATGATTTGAAATCAATCATATCAGATTTTAAAGGAGATTCATGAGTTTTTATCAGTTTTATGTAACGTTAGTTGTTTGCATAGAACTTAGTGTTTGTGAACAAGAATCTTTATAATTTAAATAACATTAAGGATCTGTAAAAGTTTTGTATTATTATAGAGTTTTTGCTAAATATTGCAGTTTCGAACTAAAATTATTGGTATAGATTTCAAAGAAGAGTTATCATATCGAAACAATTTTAGGTTATGGCAACATTTCTATCGCTAATTGTTTATTTTAAACAAAAAAAATCATATTTACGATCTCTCTTTTATCCACGATAAAATTAAAAAGAACGAATTAACTTCTCATAATTAACTATAAAAAAAGATATCTTCCAAAACTTTATTGGATGTTCATTAGCCTAGAGATGAATATCAGTATCCCTCAACAGAACCTTACGTAATTGACTCCCCTCGATTGAAGGATATAAATATTGTGAACAAATAAAGTATCGAGAAAATTGATTATTATTGATATAAAAGTATAAAATAACAGGATCTTTGTCATTAAAAAACAATGAACTGACATTGAGATTTGTCGAAATGTATTTAGTTGCCCAAGATCGAATCTTTCTTTTTGGAATAATAATAATAATAATAATAATAATAATAATAATAATAATAATAATAATAATAATAGATCTTTATGAAGAAGACGACAAAATGCACAAAAAATATATAAGTTGGATCCAAAAAACAACTTAAAGAGCAAGGTACAGCTTACAGCTGCTTCAGAAATATTATTCTTTTGCAAGTAAATGTAAACTCTTATTATTAGAGATACATATTTCACATTATAATATATTCATGAATCAAGGAATGTATCAGTCTGTAATTTATGGAAACGATGAAACAAATATATTTATAGATTGTGTAGAGCACATTAGGCTTGTTGATATTCTACTAAATGTCGGATATCGATAATATCGATATTTGAAAACGATATTATATCGGTCCGATGAATTTCCGATGAAATATCAGGTATCCGATATATCGTTTTTCTGTGAGCATAAATCAGTTTGTGTTGAATACAATTTCTTGTCACAAAAAATGCAATCATAAATAAGAAAAATTGTCGAATTTATAATCGTAAAAATCTTTCTTACTTTATTGTTTTATTTTGTTATGGTACTTGTGCCTGTGGACCACGAAAAAAGGTGGTTTGCTTTTCGAAAAATGAAAAGTTATTCTTTATTTTCCTCCGTGTGATTTTTTTTCTTCAATGTTAATATTCTCTCAGTTGAAACAAGTGAAATTTTTATAACTAATAACACTGATGAAATAACTGATAAAACTGATTGAACTGACTGTCTGTTTTCTCAGCTATTTCAGACAATTTCATCAGTTTTGGCAATTCTTTTTCACATCTGATAAATTATTAATAACTAAATGATGATTTTTGTAGAGATAGTAAGATGTAATTAACCCATACTATTATTCATATTAAAAAACAAAACTATCTAAATAAGATACTATTTTTCACGATATCATAAATTTCATATCAGATATCGATAAATCGGATTCCATCAATTTCGGCAGAAAATATCGATATCGCATTCTCAAAATATCGATATTTTGATATATCGATATTATATCAACAAGCCTAGAGCACATGTCTCTTCGGGAAGAAACAATAGTCAATTTGCATCTGTCATGGAAATACGGAAAATAATTATTGCATCTTGTAGAAAACGTAAGAATGAGTTTCTTTGTACAATGAAACAATGAATATAGTAAGTCAGTTGGTAAGTTATAGAAGCAGTCCTTTCCAATGATTGGTTATTTGGTATTTTTTAAAAATCGCGCGTCAAATTTGATTTCTTTTTATCGATACTAAGACAAAAGTATTTCTGAAAGAACAGATTTTGAGGATAGATTTGGAGATTTTCATCAAATTTGTAATGATCAAATATATCAAATATATTTTCGAAAATTTTATATACATGTATAACCGATCCTTTCTGAGTGGAAAATGACTTAAAAGTTCAATTTAGTTTATGTAAATTATTACACTGAGAAAAATATCCATTTCTCACAACAGGACCTATCCTGTTAGCAACTTTCGTCCATGCAGGCATAACTATGCGACCGTGTTAGTTCAACACGATTGTCGTTTCCAACTCTTGCTACAGCTGAAATGTAAGTTTTCACGAGAAAGAGAACCACTGCGACTTTCAAACACGTTGGGTCCGAATCCCCAATATTAGGTGAATCTAGTTCGAAATGCACCATTTCTCTTCACAATTAGTCACAGAATGCTGTGATTCGATTGTTATTTAAATTGTTTAAACAATTTCTTATTGTTTTCAGCAACTTTCTCTTAGGAAAACGTTAGAAAGTCAAGGTTTTTTCTGGATTTTTCAACTTATTTTCAACGTTTCATTTGAAGCGAGGTAAAATCAATTATGTTAACAAAAATAATTGTTCAAACAATTTGCCATCAATCGAAACAATATTCTCCTAGAATAATGCTACGAAGTTGCGGTTTTTCCTGAAATTTTCAGCTTTTTGTCCATTTTTCACTCTTTAATTTCATTTAGTAAAACTAATTTTTTAGGCAAATTGTGAATGTTCATAGCTATCATCTTCTAGATTAATACTTAATAGTTGCTGTTTTTCCTGGAATTTTTAATTTGTTATCACTTTTCAATTAGGGTAAAGTAATAATTGATTCATGTAAAAAAATAATTGTTTGAACAATTTATTATCATTGCTTATAATTTTTTCTTGGCTGAATAATATAAACCTGCGTTTTTTTTTGATATTTTCAACTTTTTGCCCACTTTCACTTGGAGTGAGTTAATATTTAATACAATTTTCAAAAATAATTGTTTTAACAAATTATCTTTGTTTATTGCTATCTTCTCTTAGATTATTGCTAAAAAGTTGCGTTTTTTTCTGAAATGTTTAACTTTGTTTTACCTTTTTAGTTGTGAAAAAATAATGAATAAACATTAGAGAGAATCAAATTTTGAATAGTGTTGTATTGTTTTAAGTAAATTATTTTTGTTCTTTTCCCGACGTTAAAAAAATCAAATAAAACAAAAAAGCTGAATTCATTTAGTGAAATTTGAATTTCGGATGTTCTGCTAAAATTATGGATCTTCAACGTGAAAAATTAATTCAACTTTTAACGAAAGAGTTGAATTTTCGACCTAAAATATTGATTTGTAATAAAAAATATAATGGTTGATATTCCAAAAAAAAAGTTGTTCATTTCAATAAAAAAAAAATCTAATTTAACCAACTCGCATCAATTATTACCTCACTTAGTGAAAATTGGACAGAAAGCTTAAGAGTTTAGAAAAAACCGCAACTTTTTAGGACTTATCTAAGAGAAGATAGCCATAAACATTAATAATTTGTTGAAACAATTATTAACCGCAAAATACTTGTTATATAAAAAAGTAGTTTGCATAAAATTTATAGATTTTCTTTGATTGCACATTTCTGTTCAATTATATTTCTCTGTAACTTTCATACTTTGACCAAAACGATGAAACTCTCTATTTTCATCATATTTTGTACTCCTAAGAGAGGAATTTCAGATTTTTTGAGAAAATTTAAAAAGTACTGCAAGAAGCCGCCGTACTTACAATTTTTGAGTCTCGGGAAAAATAGTGCGACAAATTTTCAAAATGTTCTCACTCTTTGAATCTTCATCCAAAATATCTGGTTATAGAACTTGATCTGTCTTTTTGGTCCCTTGGAAAGTGTACGAAAAATCAATCCAATATGATCATTTTTTCGGAAGTTATAGAGTTGGCAGATTACAAACACACCTTCTCGTTTGTATTGAGGATAGAAAAATTGGTAAAAACACATGAATTCAAGTTGACGCATACACCACAAAATTTATCGATTCGCAAGTAACTGATTCGCCTATTTCAGATAAAATATTTCCCTTTCTTTTCTAAAAATATATCCGTCAACTTCATTTGTTATTGCACACATAGATTTTTTTGTAAGGGCTTTTCAACATTTAAAATAGTTTTCACCCGTTATTTGTTAGCATACATATTTTTCTCTACTGGAACGACTTGTTTTTCGGTATATAAATAAATAGTTCCTCATAACTTGAATAGGGAAACATTCGTCACAATTTCCATGTGTAATTTTGCAATTATTGTAAGTGTCCTATATTATTTCATCCTAATCGGTGATTTTTTACTACATGATAGCCTGTAGTCTGTGTAATCTGCATGCTCGATTACTCTCGAAAGAATGATCATATTGGATTGTGCTTTGGCACAATTTTTAAGGCCACAAAAGAAAAAACAATTCGTTAAATAGACATTTTTGACCAATAGTTCTGGTTTTATCCATCAAAATCGCTTTTTGAAAAATCAAAAATGCATGTGTCCGCTCAAACTATGCAAGGTGCGAAAAAATGTCAAAACCAAAAATTATTCATTTCAAGAAGACTTATACATTATATACATACCATTTTTTTATAAGGTGCATAGTTTTTGTTTAAATCATGAAAAATGTTACCAAAAATGAAAAATTCCATTTTTGAGCAAAACTATGGGAGGTATGAGAAGAATGAAAAGTACAAAAATTGTTCACCTTAAAAAAATCTACAAATTCACTGTTGACTTTTTTTTCGATAAGACGAATAGTTTTCTATTTGAAAACGATAACGCACTTACAAACATAAAAAATTCCATCGCCTAGGCCCGCTAAAACTTCGAGCGAAGCGAGCCGCGCGCGTAGCGCACCATGAGAATGTGCCCGCGCAGAGGGCACTTATTTCGTTCAATCAAGAATTTGAATCGAATTTGAATAATATCACATCAGAAAGTAAATTCGCTTCGAAATAATCGAAAACTTATATCTTTTCGTGCTGCTGTTGCTCGAATAAAAGATTTCGTCATAAGGCCATATATAAAGTAAAATAAAATTAGTTCCGTTTGAGTATTTTTTTCTCATAGAGTAAAACATAAGGAACGCAAGGAATTACAGTTTTTTGGAACACTTTGCTGAATAAAACTTTCTTTCGGTTCAATTTTCTCTATGAATGGCTCAACTGGGAAATTTTATGATTAGGAAGAAGAGAGATAAACAAGAGAAATTTCAGTCCTTTGGACCACTTCGTTGGGAGTTTTCTTCTAGTCCAATTATTTTCAGGATCAATTGAAAGATTTTGTCATGCCTATGAGCATAACCTATCAAATTTACAACTCTGAAGTATCTTTTTCCTCATTATTGGGTAAAACGTAAAAAACCTAAGGTGCTTCGTCAAGGATACGCTTTCGCCAAAGCCATAATTCTCTTACACTGATGCATTGTTTGGTGTAATATTTGTCCCACCTCATCTTTAGACCCTAATGGAGGTTCGTATAGACTTTTTCCTTCCGAATATTGCGATGTTGTTTGTTTTTGTTTAAATTAAAAATCAAGCTATTCTTGCTCCTGAAAATCGGCACCGCCTTGCATGCTGAATAGCGGTTATTGGCATGCACTTCCATGCCGGCCTCGAGTATCCTCGACAAATGCAACGGGTAACGTCGATGTATTTTTGGCGCTAGCACTGCGATGGGTAAAATGAATGCGTCAAGAATATATGTCATCTACAAAGAAATATTTGAAAGTTCGACCAAAAAAAAATTATTCATTACCAAAAGAGATAATATTCAACAAAAGAGTTGAGTTTTCAAGCTGAAATGCAAATGTTTCAGAAAAAAGACGACCATTGAAACGAAAAAGATGAATTTTTATTAATTAAAAAGCAAATAGTTGAGTCAAATGAGATAATTTTTTGAAAGATCTTTGGATTTTTAGTCCATTTTGTATTAAATAGTTACAGTTTTCACGAAAAATATTGAAGTTGATATTCCATCCGACGCAACATCCGAAATTTATAATAAAAATCCGTTTAATCAAAATATAAAGATATTGATCGTTTGAGAAAAATATAATCGCTTTATTTCAAACAAAAAAAACGTTTTGATATTGATTCAAGCACAGTCGAATTCTATTAGAAAAGGAACATTTGAAACATAAGAATTGCCACCTTTACCAGAAAGATAAATTTTAACCAAACTTTTGAATTTAAAAAAACTAATTTTGAAACTAAAATGAATGACTTTTTCGCTGAAGAGTTGCATCTTCAACGCAGACATGATTATTCAGTTGAAAAATCATACAAATTGCAGCCATATTCTTATGAATTTTCAAGCCAAAAAGGCATATTTTATCGAAAACATTTCTATTTTCAACCAAAATAATAGAATTTTCAACTAAAGAGTACAATTTTATACCAAAATAGTTTATTCCAACAAATAAACATCAATTTTTCACATAATTTCTTACAAAAAACAAGTATTTTTAACCAAACTATTGAATAAAAAATGACGATAAACTTCCAATCATTAATAGGTCTGTTGATATTTCGTATATATATTCTATTATTTTTGTCGAAAATAGAAATTCTTTCGATACAATATGCCTTTTTGGCTTGGAAATTAATAACATATGGTTGCGATTTGTTTGATTTTTTAGCTGGATAATTTTATCTGGTTGAAGATGCAACTCTCTAGCAAAAGAATCGTCCATTTCAGTTTCAAAATTAGTTTTTTATAAATTCAAAAGTTTGGTTAAAAATTTATCTTTTTGGTGAAGGGGTCAATTATTATGTTGGAAATGTTTCTTTGCTGATGGAATTCAACTGTACTTGATTCAATATCAAAACCTTTTTTTGTTTGAAATAACGATAATTATATATTTCTTATACGATTCATTGAAAAGTGTAACAAAATAATTTCGGATTCCCCCTCCTGGGAAGGAGGGGGGTAGGGGGAATTATATAAAATATTTGCAATTCTGAATTATTTTTTTACGCTTTGCAATCAATTTCTCGTTGTAGCTAAAAACAAAACTTTTACAAGTCATTTACAGACCTAGTCCTCCCACCTACTTTTAATTATTCCATTCTTTCTTTTTGTCTCTTTTGTATAAGAGCTCTTTTGTTTTAATTATTTTACTCAACATTGGAAAAAGAACAAAAATATTTTACCTAAAAAAATACAATACTACGTAAAATATGATTCTCTCTAATGTTTATTTAATATTTTTTCACGGCTAAAAATATAGAGGAAAGATAAACATTTCAGAAAAAACCACAACTCTCTAGCACTTGTCTAAGAGAAGATGGTCATGAACAATAATGAATTCTTTAAAATAAGCATGTTTGTTAACTCGCATTAATTATTACCTCACTAAGTGAGAAGTTGATAAAAAGCCTAATAGTTTAGAAGAAAACCGCAACTTTTTAGCACTAGTCTAAGAGAAGATAGGTATTAACAATAATAATTTGTTTGAACAATTATTTTTGGTAAATTAAATTAAATATTACCTCACTTCAAGTGAAAAGTGGACAAAAAGTTTGAAATTTCAGAAAAAAAACCGCAAGTTTCTATCATTAGGCAAAGAAAATATTATTAGCAATGATGATAAATTGTTTAAATGATTTTTTTTTTAATGAATTATATATTACTTTACTCTTATTGAAAAGTAATAAAAAATTGTAAATTTCAGAAAAACCGCAACTTTGTAGTATTATTCTAAGGGAACATTGTTATGAATAACAACAAATTGTTCAAACAATTATTTTTGTTAACTTTAATTGATTCTTACCTTGCTCTAACTGAAACGTTGAAAATGAGTTGAAAAATTAAGAAAAAACCTTGACTTTCTAACCCTTTCCTAAGAGAAAGTTGCTATAAACAATAATAAGTTGTTCAAACAATTTGAATAAACATCTAATTTTTCGTGTAAAGTAGTATCCCATGATTTGAAACAATCTGCGTTATAAAAAACCGCAAAGAAATCATAATTAGCGCTAAAAACTCGAAAAAACTAATTTTTTTACTTATGGGGGTGATGTTTATAAAGTTATATTTTTTATTCGCATTGTGTAACCAATTGTGAAGAGAAATGGTGAATTATGAACTCGATTCATCTAATATTGAGATTTCTGAATAAAATTTACAAAAACGTCTTTTTTTCTTATAGGAAATACGTGGTTAACTTCACGGGGCTTGCAGCACCTCTAAATATTATTTTTTTCTAAACAAAAAAAATGCATTTATGTTTTTGTGTATTCGAATAAATTTCCGGGCGTTCTGCATAAAAATTCGAAAAAAATTTCTTGTAATGCATTTTTGGACCACCCTATAGTGCACGCCAAATGACCGCTTTTCAGCATGCAAGGCGGTGCCGATTTTCAGGCGCAATAATTACTCGATTTTCGATTTAATCAAAAACAAACAACAACGCAATATTTGGAAAAAAAGAAGTCCATAAATACCTCCATTAGGGTCTAAAGATGAGGTGGGACAAATATTACAACAAACAATTCATCAGTGTAAGAGAATTATGGCTTTGGCGAAAGCCTATTCTTGACGAAGCACCTTAAGGGAATTAACTATGTTAAAGTGTTAGGTTAAGCACTGCCCATTTTTCATTCCACACTGCCCCTCAGATCAAGCTTTGGAGAAAAAACTCTGAAACTTGTCTTGCAATGTTTCAGATTCTCTCTTTCGGCCTTTTGGCAGTTGTAGCAGTGGATGCAGCCCACACCGTCAGCCCATACTCATTTTTCAAGATTTTAAGACAAGAACAAGATGTTTCACATGATGGCAACTACAATTATGCATATGAAACCGAAAATGGAATCGTCGCTGAACAATCTGGACAACCAGGACCAGTGGGTCCTGAAGGACCAGCTTTGGCAGTCAAAGGAAGTTACAAATATGTTGCAGACGACGGAATGACATACGAAGTGAAGTACACCGCTGACGAAAATGGATTCCATCCCGAAGGAGCTCACATTCCCCTAGTTCCGGAAGTCATAGAACGTTCTTTGACATACAACGCAGCTCATCCGGAAGTTCGTACTGATACTTACCATCACACTGCTCCTGTGCATAAGAAAGTCAACATTCGACCCAAACCATTTCGTCACTGATTTCAATACTCACTCCAATTGATAACATATCATCACTTTTCACTTATATTTTGCACATCGGCAATAGATGACAACGATTTTACAGCAAAGAGAAATTTATATGGATCGATTTTGAATTGGGACTTTACCTTTGATATTATGTATCATTATGCGTACATTTAATATGATATGTTCATCAAGAGTAATAAAAGGTACTTTTAAAAAATATTTTTTATTCTAATTTCCTGTTCTCAGGGGTCGTCCATAAACTAAGTAGCCGAATTCCAGGCAATTTTCGACCCTCTCTCCCCCTTCCGTAGATAAGCGTAGAAATGTTCAATGACCCCCCCCCCCCCTTCCCCTCACTACGTAGTTTTTTCGACTGAAGGTAAACTTGATAATAATTCAGGGTGGTGACTTGACCGGGAAACGGGAAATTTCAGTGGTCGGGAAATGACCGGGAGTTTAATTAAAAACCGGTAATTTACTTGACTCAACCTAGACTATTAAAAATTCTAACAAAAAATACGAAAAATTACAACTTTCTTTTCATGAATCAAAAAGAGATCTTATCATTTGATTTGAAGAACGTAACGTTCCTTTAATCTGATTCTCAAAATATTTAAATATATCCATACGTCATAATAAGGGGAAGAATTTTTCCCCATCATAATAAAAAGTTTTGCAAATTTGTTGCTCTGTGAATTTTTTTTAGCTGACTCAAATTTAATAATCGCATTGATGATAGGGAATTTCAGAAATTATGATAGTTTCTATTTCAGGACAGGGAGTTTCAGTGAAGAGGTCAAGTTTCACTTGGAACAGGAAATTTTTTACTTTTTAAACTAATAATAATTCGCATTCAGAAGAGAGGAATTTTTGTAAATCGTTGCTTCAATTCAAAATTTGTCACAGTTTGAAAGTCCCCTCTTCCTAATTTTGAATAAAAAAATCTGCCCGCTTCGCGGGCACATTCTCATCGCGCGCTCCGCGCGCAGCTCGCTTCGCTCGCAAGTTTG
>WSXT02124018.1:0-10874 GCA_011762715.2 Neuroterus valhalla | reverse complement strand
CGCCAATGGGTCAGAGAATCGCCGCCCACAAACACGTGCTCACGCGCGCCAAAAGGACCCACGCCGGTCCTTCTAGGCTAGAGCTGCCAAAGCACGAGATTCTTGAAGAAGAATACCGAGCTGTGGCAGGATTTTAGGGTCACGAGGATCAGGTGCTCTAACACACTCTATGAACAACCCTTTACATACGAATCAAGCTTCTCCTGAACTTAATATGTTAGAAAGTATCACGACCGAAACCATCTACGTTCAACCACGATAAAGGTTCGCGCCGAACACCACCCGACTACTCGGGTGCAGTTGACCCCAAGGCGCACGCGCGTGATTGCTCTTTAAAACTATTACCGACACGAAAAAGGCGTATAAAAGATAGTCTCGTGCGTGAACTAACCACAACATGATCTTTAGGTGCACATATCGTCCCAGTAAAGAATATTAATTGTTTCCCAAACCGATCAATAAATTGATGATATGACAACAGAAAAACTACGCAGGAATTTTTCAAACGGTTATACCTACTTTCATTGTTGCAAAATCATTGTAGCCCTTACGCAGATTGAATTACACGCCAATTCAAATTTACAACTTTATGATTTTTCAATTGATTAAATTTAAATTGCGCAGATTTGTTAATTGATTCTCCTATCTTTGTCAAAGACACGCAGTTTTTCTGTCATTCTTACGGGGCGATTTTAGTTAACTTCTCGACAATTTCTTTCATCTCGTATGAAGTGGGCAAGCACTGTGAAACTCACTCCCACTTTTCGCACAAGAAAAAAGGAGATAGTGAATCACAGTGCGCATGCGCCACTACTTTGGGGTCCTGGCTCTAAAATCCTGAGTCTGGAACTTGAGGTGCAGTTACCGCCGTCAAAACTCATGTATAGAGTTCGGTCTTCTTATTATTGCTCTGTTATATCACTTCGCGAAACTTCAAATTCCTCGGATTTCAAACCTGTTGGTTTGGGCACTTGGAGAAAATATCGCGTGCGCTACGGAAGGAAGGTCTCTCGCACGATTTTGCAGCGCTCGAAAAAAACCCCTGCTTTTTTCCCTAGCTGCATAATATACTATTTTATCAGGAACTTCATCCCATTGAAAAAGTACCCAACTTAATTTTTCTTCATCGAGTTAATATCTGAGTTTTCATTGCGTATGTATTTTTCTGGCCATAAAGCTACTTATAACGAAGATATGTGCTCAATACGAAAAATATTCAGAGTACCTTTTTATTGGGGAAAAATATTTTTTTCTAATATTTATGCAACGACCTCATTCGATTTCAAGATTTAAATTGGAAAAAATTTGATTACAACAATTGATTATGTTCAATAGTTGCAATTGATTATTCGAAAATGAAAATTCTGTTTGAGAAGTTCTACAAAATCAAACATAAAGGATGAAAAATTAATACTAATAAAATAATTTAGTGTCAGGAGCTTCGACAAATCCTTTCGTGGGATCAACCGCTGCGACAACTGGTTCAGCGCCTTCTTGGTAATGAAATAAGAAAGAAGATAACCCGTCGCACTCGACTCGCTGGAAAATTTCGACAGTACAAAAACTTCAAGAGTCAGTAATACAAGAAAGAAGTGTCAAGAAATGACAAGAAACTTGGTATTGAAATGTAGCCTAAATCGAAGGACTTTCTATTAATTAACTAATTATTAGAATAATTTTCTTTTCGTTGACAGGAGAGAAAAAGTAAAAGGAAAATAGGCTTAGCACATTTTTATTGAATCTTTCGCATTCAAGATTCGAACTACAAATTTGCGTGGTACGAAAGAATTCCTATTAAATTTCATGAAATGAACTAACGTATTTATTCGGAATTTCATCTTGTTCAGTTCCCCTATAATATTGCTAAGTTATTCAAGAAATACATTCCATTTTTTTTCTAAATTTGGCGAAAAGAGATCGGCACATGGAAAAAACACGTCACGACCGAATCAATCAATTGAAGAACTTTGCTGTACTGTTTTCGGTGGTCGTTATTAGATAAACCAAATGAATTAATCATTGCAAATAAGCCTTTAACTAACGTTTCTCTGTTATTGAATATTAAATGCATAAAAATATATAAATATATATTATAATTTATACATTATTATCATGCAAGTCCTTTCCATAAAGTACATCTAAAAGGCAGATTCTTTCCTATTATCAGGTGCTGCCTAATCATACGAACACGCAGGGTACGTAGATTTATTTTAGTTATCAAAAATTTAATTTGTAAATCGACTAGCTGATTTTTCTCCTATTTAGAAGAAATATTTTACATAGATATACATTTTTTCTGGATTAATAATGTAACAATTTCAAAATATTGTTTAGGGTTGTTTCCAAAGTCAGGTATCACTTTTCAAGAAATTTATCTTAATATTCGTAGAATTATGATTTCATGCACGCCAATATGTTGAAATTCGAATTTTCTTGACATTGTTTGAAGGACTCCTATGCCGTCAAGGAGGTCAGATCTTCCTCCAATCCACTTGGTTGTCAGTGATTCTTACATAATTTTTGTGCGTGCATTGAGAAATGTATTTTATGTAAAGAAATGTTGAGAGACGTTTTTGTGGGAATTCATAGCGGACATTTAACAAAAGTATTTTCCCCAGAAGAATTTTTTTTAGACATGGCATAACTTATCACGATTATTCTTAGAAATTGATCGCTTATTGATCTTTGATGTTTGAGAAAACCTGACAACCATTAATGTCACCTGAGTCTTATTCAAATAAGTATTACGATTTTCCACCATTTTTTTTTTATCTGAAACAGAACTACGGAGATATGATTTAAGAAGCACTCGTGAGTAAGCTTAAAAGTAGCTATTGAACGAAATATGTCATCTAAAGTTGCGAAACAACCCTATATTTCGGACACATAAACATTTGGGTAATTAAGAGTGAAGAATGTAATTATTGTTACAAGAGGTTGCAGTCTGCGTGTACTGAAATAAATATTGTATCCTCGTTATAAACGTAAAATTTGTATCCTATATAATGCTCGTAAACAAACGAAACTTCACTTTGAAAATTACAGTTATATATTTATCGCAGATTGTATTTGTCACGTTACCTAATCACCTCAAAGTCGTGTAAATAAATTAGGGATACAATCACGCATTCGTGTTTACTTGATACCCTGGAAACCCCTAGAAATTTTTTATCACTATAATTATTATATTTTACCAGCTCTTAATTTGTCTTTCTAAGCAGCCTAAGTAGTAACCAGGCCATCCAAGAGAATATATTATTTTCTCCAAGCTCTAAGCCTCTACATTTTCGAAGTACAAAGTTTCGGGTACGAAGGACCGGTAAATGTCCGCTAAGGGCGCCACTTAGCGTCAACACAAGCGCACCTATTATCTCCCCTATTTTGAAATGGTCAGCAATAACTGAAATTGCATCGTTTTAAATCTCACAATGTATGTTTGACCGGGTCTATTCGAGTTCAATCTGGGACCAAAATTAGTAGCTGATTTTTTCCAAATGAAACAAAGACGTCTATAGGGTCTGTTTGGGACATAACTGGGCGTATTATGTTTTAAAAAAAACAAAGTCCCACAACGCACTCAACAGGGTCTATCCGGATCCTATCTGGGAAGCAGAATTAGAAGCTGATTTCCTCTAAGTAAAAAGAAACGTCTATCCGGGACATATATGGGCGTACTATAAAAAAAACAACAATCCCACAATTATTATACTTAATAGGATTTATCCGGGTCCTGTCTGGGACGCAAAATTAGAAACTGATTTCTTATAAGTGAAAAAAGGACGTCACGCGTGTGTTTACACCTGCAATTTGTCGTGAAATGTACATGGATAAATGTCCATAATAATAAGTAAGCTTAGAATGTTGGTGTAACGCTGTTACTACACGCACTGTTACTATACGCTCATTTCAGACGTACTACTTTACGGCTGCGTAGGTCGCCGTGATCGAGTCAGTCATTTCGATCCATCTAAAATTGAAATTAAAAAATTCCCCGTCGCATGTGGAGAGAATGTTTCTTTAGGCAGAATCACATTGGTTCATTTTAAGCAAAAAAAAAAAGAAAAGGGGTGGGGGGGGGGCTGCCATCGCCCACTTCAGTGAGACCCAGCACACGCTTTTGTGGCTGACATGCGCCTACAGGGCATTTTTACACGATTGAATGAGTAGATCCATGGCGGCTAAAACAGAAAATGGCATTAGTGTGTGGAAAAAAAGCCCGCAAGCGGGAAAAAAACACCTAATCTAAAATACTTATATTCTATGTTTGAGTTTCAGGAGTAGGGGAAAAAGGAAGAGTTAGGAAGAAATAAGGAAGCTTCACAATATTATGCTGCTAAGCTTTCTTCATGAGAAAGTCTAGGTTTTGCGTGTTTTCGCAAGTGATCGAAGGGATAGTCTCCTAGTGACGAGATATGTGCATGTCTAGATAAGGCTGCTTTCTCGTAGGAGTTTCTGGCAGTTTCATGTATGTATATTCTGAAATGGTTGGTAGATTGACTTCTTTGTGATGAAGAGAATTTTGAGTGAATCTAGGAGATTTAGTGATGCGTCTAAGGAACTTACCTTGAATTATTTGGATCAGTTTGATATTGGATTTAGAGGCACCTCCCCAGATTGTGCAATTACAGGTCTTATGGGCATTTTGTAAATCAAAATCCCGTAATCTGGCTTTACGCTTGAGTTTCTGTTTATAATCGGATGTAGGCGAGGGGTGACCCCCATGCCTTTTTCCTTTACATCTCTGACATGCAGGTTAAGTTTATTGCGTTTTTGAAGTTTTTGCCCGAGGTATTTAACTGATTCTTTCCAATTTATTGGTTGCTCAAACATTTGCGGCGATTCAAGTCCTTTGAGGTTTTCGATTGAGAAAAGTAAAGCTTCGCATTAAGCTGTGTTGATTTTGACTCTCCAAAGTTTGCACCATGCTTCGACTATCTTAAGTGCCTCATTATGTAGGACTATCATCCACGTATATGCCCAGGAGAACTCTGGGTACTGTTGGTATGTCAATAATGTGAAGGATAAAAAGCACTAGTCACATTATGCTGCCCTGGGGGGCACCCGCTTTAATACAATGTTCGCCTGAGAGTACGTTATTTATCTTTACTGAAAATCTTCTGTTTGATAGATACGAGTGCAATAGGTGAATGAGTTTCTTTGGAAATTTATAATTCCACATCGAAAAAGACAGCTCCCGTGTTCCTTTTACAATTGAAATTATGAGTTACATTTTCTACTAGTTTGAGTATCATGTGTTGAGTGGAATGTTCCTTTTGAAAGCCGAACTGCTCTGGTCTAAGGATGCTGTCTTTCTCGATGTGCTTATTTATCCTAGTGAGAATTATTTTTTCAAAAATTATGCTCATTGTGCTCAGTAAGCTAATGGGTCGATAGCTATTGGGATGATGGGGATCTTTTCTTGCCTTTTGGAAGACTAAGACATGTGTTCTTTTCCAGGCATTTGGAAAATAATTGTGGGCAAGGCAGGCGTTGAAGATGATGTCTAAGAGGATAAGACATGATTCTGATAGTTTTTGTAGAATCGAGTTAGAGATAGAGTCTGGTCCTGGTGCCTTGTCACTCTTGGTAGCTCTAATGCGCTTGGATATTTCCCTAGCGTTTGTTTGCCTTATTTGCTGTTGACACGGGCTTTCAAGGAATTCCCTAACTTCCTCATCGCATCTTGAGATATGGGCTGGCTCTGAAAGGAAATCGTGAGGAGAAAAGTGTTTCATAGTTTGCTGCTAGAAGATTTGCCTTGTGCTGTCAGTAAGTGCAATAGTTTTTTTTATGTATTGTTCTATGGAGACGATTACTTGTGTTCTTGAGTATCGGGCACTTATTTTTGCGATGTTTTTGGGAAAGCTTGTTTCGTCTTTCGATAAGATCAATTATTTTGGGTGTTAAGGGTGTTTCGTGCTTTGAAAGTGTAGTTTTTGGAACCGAAAGGTCTACTGCGGTTTGTATATTCGATGCAAGAGTTTTTATGGCTTCATCAATTTCTTTTATATACCTGGATTTGTACTGCATTTTGTTTTTAGGTTAATTAGGGCTAGTCTATGATCAGAGTCCAGTTCGCTTAGTGTAGAAATATCAAAGTCGAAAGGGTTATTTTTAATTATTGCGAAGTCAATAAGATCTATTTTGTGCTTCGTATTAAATGGTAAAAAAGTGTGTGCATTCGGCGCCGCGAAATCTAACTGTTTATCCTGAATAAATTGAAAAAGTTCTTTCCCTGTTTTATTCACTGTTCTACTATTCCAGGCTGTATGCTTAGCGTTAAGATCCACAGCTGCTATTATTGAGGGGGCTATCTCTATGATTCTTGTATTATCAGCTCTGATAAACTTTAGTGATGGAGATTGATATAGTGAAACAATTGCGTATGGTTTTCCGCTTATTTTAATTCTTACTATTGTAGCTTCTAGATTTTGTAGTTCCAGGACTGGATATTCATGATGTTCAATATTAACCCTTATGGAAAATAGCTGCGCCTCTATTCTTATTATTTTTATCTTTTATAGCCCTGAATCTCAAACTGTTCTGATTGTGAAATAAGTGTTTCGTTCAGAAGGCAGATCGCGACATTATTTTTATAGAGAAAATCCATAAGTTCATGTTTTTTACGATTTATTCCCAAGGAGTTCCAAAAGATTATTTTTAAAGTATCATTAAACTTGGAATTTTCCATTTTCAATTGCAAGTGTCAGTATTATTGGTTGATGATCTGGGCTGTACTCTCGATTGCTTGTGAAATATTTAGGGATCCTGAATGATGTTAGTTATTAATGTAGGAGAGGAGTTTATTAGTGAGAATAAGGCAGTTTTAGGATTTTTTGCATTAACAGCATTATTAGCAGGATACCCAGGAAAAAAGAAACCATTGAAATGACGTCTGTGTGAATTGCGTATCTGTCATTTGCAGATTCATGAATTATTGATAACTGAATCGGTTTGCTCCTATGTCTATCGGTCATTTTCTTGAACAGTTTTGAATCTGCCATATAGTGCAATGACCATTTCAGACAAAGTCATATTGAATGGGCTTTCCTCTTATTGAATGAGACCATCTTTTTTGAGGTTAGACTTCCATGTTTCACACGATTTTGTCAAATTTTATAAGTTACGACAGATTTGAAAAAATAATATACAGGGCCACTGGATTCCTGTTTCTATTTTACTTCTGAAAGAAGTCGTAGCTTTTGCGGCTTGTAAGCCAGACAAAAAAATAATAACGAGTAAAATTCTTGTCTGGAATTCCTGTGACAAATACGCAATTCAGAAACCTTCAAAACCCATTCAATGCAATTGAATGGATTTTTGTTTCCTGGGTAGGTATTATTTTTCGATGGCACATACTTTTTTGGAACTTTTTGGTGTGTCTCGGCTATCTCTGCAATGATTTTTGGTGTGATCTGCTGTTTTTTGTTCGCTGCGTCTTCCGTTTTGATTATGAGATTTTCCACATTTAACGCCCCGTGGTGCGGCATGGCAGGTATCGGACACATGATGAAATCTTTGTCAGTTATGGCACTGGGGAGGAGTTGCTGGCTTGGAATATTGTTCAATTTTTACCCTAATAAAAGATAAGTTCCTCTGTTCGAGTACATTCTCGACTTTGGATGAGCTAGGGACTGTTATGAGAATCGAAGGCAGGGCCTTTTTTGTGACTTGGTTGCGCATCCTAGAGATAGAGGTAATTTTGTATCCTAGCTCTTCAAGATCAGATTGAACTGCTTTTTCTGGATAGGAAATTGGAATGTTCCTGATCACTAATTTAGATTCTGGTTCGTCGACACTCTTGTACTACTAGTACTGGAAGCTTTGTTTATCAAGAGCTGTGAGAGTGGCCCCGTAGTCCTCTATAAATAAGAGATATTCACAGAATAAACTCCGGATTCGGAGCTGTGAATAATCGGACTGCACTGACACGACTTTTTGGGGATACTGTGCAGCACGTTGGACGGGTGGTTTACTTCGTCAATATGATGACATTTATTGGAGGTATTCGGAATCTTTTGGGTTCAGTAACGGGAGGATTCTTGATTTTGATAAATGATACGTTTGTCATTTGATAAGAGAGTGGTGTACTTACCACTGAAGTTCTTGATGTCTTACTGGTCCCTGTGAGAGAGGTGATCGAACCGGGTTTGGAAAATTTTTTGCGTTTCCTTAAAGAGGCGATGGTGAAGGAGTTGTCATCCATCTTTTCTTCAGTAAATTTTCCTTCTAGATTGTGAGGCATGGTTGCCTCGTTTGCTTCTTCTGAATCGAATCGAGATTCAAACGCTAAAATGATGCGTATGATGGATCAGAATCTATCAATCCATCATTAGCATCTCGGTAAGAATCTCAGAATCTGGTTTAGAATCAGATTAGCGGTCAATTACTTAGCAGCTGCACGTTTAGATGCAGAAATCCTATGAACTCTGATCAATTCACAACTTCTTCAACCATTCCTTAAAGGTTTTTATTAGTGAGAAAATGTAAAATCGAGATCGACGTATGCACGCAAGAGGTACGAATCGGTATCTGTTTCTCATCCTCAATCTTTTTTTGTTTTTTTTTTTCAGCAAAATTGTCAACAACAGTTTTGTAGGTATTTTTGGGGCTCCGTAAGGAGGAGGGGACTAAGTTCAAACGTCGAAACGAGTATCACATTTTTCTAAAAACAACCATTTATCCATGTCAATCTCATGTGATTTCCCGGGCCTTTGCGTCACGTTTTAATATTACCCGATTAGGCGCAAAGTTAAAGATAAATTTTTCCAGCAAGATTACAAAAGATTGGAAAGGAGGAGAGCGGAATACCCTCTCTCCATAACAAAAATTCTAACAAGTATCATTTTCTACCATCCTAAGGTATACACTGAACAAAGACATGTATGTATGTATGTACGTATTTAAGAATAGAAAAAAGTTTTCGAATATCTCTTCGATTTGTGATTTTATAAGCATCCAAATCGGGATTGTATTATATAATTTCTTACTTTAAGATGTCTGACGTCTGAGTTCTAATTTTTGATAGTTCAACTTTAGAGAATGCAGTTGTCAATAAGTTATTCAATTCCCAAAAACTGAATCTGACAATTCCAGTTTTGAGTATCTGAATTCAAATTTTGGATTCCATGCCGTTTAAAATTCAATTATTTTATATTCAACCATGATGATTCAGATTATTTGAAATTAAAATCATCGTCACTTCCAATTTCTGTAATAACCCTTTGGCAGTTTCAAAAATTTAATATTTCCAGAATTGAAACCCCTATCAAATCCAAGTTTGAAGCAGACACGGGAAAATTTCCGAATTATGAAATTCATGAATCTTGAAAATTGAAAAATTGTTGCAATAATCACTCATGTGATATTTCAATCATTATCATTATTTCAGAATATACAATGTGGAATGCTTCCTAATAAGGAGCACTTAAAATTGAGCGAATGTGAACTAAAACTTAATTGTACAATAACAATCATAAACCTTCATGTAGTCTTGACAATTTAGTTGAATTGCTTATTCATTGAATTATTTATTGAATGAAATATGCTACATATTTAATTAATGTAATCACAATATAATCTTTAATCTGACACGGTACAAGGCTGACAAGCAATTACAGTAATTTCCGCGTTTCAAATGAATGAATTCAATTGCATCCCATAATTATGAATTTCCAATATTTATACATAAATATGTATAAAACTAGAAAACAGCTACTATATTTAACAATCATAAAAAATTACAGGATATGAGCTTATGTTGTCAAATATAAGAAAAAAATCTTTTAATAGTATTACAATAAGTGCTCAGAGATGAATAAACTCCGAAGATCCTAAAATAAACGTAAAATACACCTAAAATTTCAAAACTTTGACTCTTCGAGCATATAGTACTGGAGACAGCCTGCAGGGCTGCCGACCCGTCATCGGTGAGTGGGAGAGAGAGCACGATTAGAGGGTCATGCTATCTTTCTCGCTCCGCACGCTGATTGGCTGGCCGCGCTGCATGCTACCCACAATTAGGTAGCGCGGCCGAGAGAGATAGCATAACCCTCTAATCGTGCTCCTTCTCCCGCTCACCGATGACTGGTCGGCAGCCCTGCGGGCTGCCTTCAGTACTATATGCTCGAAGCTTTGTCTGCGTCAAACGCAATACTCTGTGTCCTTCTTTCATACTGAAACTCCAAGATGAAAGCAACAGAGTATTGTGTTTACGGGTACATGTAGATCACGGTCGTATACACAGGTCCGAGGGCTCTCATGGTGGGGGATGTTCCCTTATTGAAGCTTTCGGTTCATTCAGAAAATCGCCACTTCCAGTGGTGGCGTAATAGTGGAGTGCTGAAAGTGGCGGCTAAATTTAAAATTTAAATAAATAAAGCTCGAAATTATATTATTCACAATTATTTTCATGAAACTAATTTCTAAAAATATTAAAATGCAACGAGTTTCGTTGGAAAATGTTTCTACTTATGAAAGAAAATTCACTACAGATAAGGATAGTCGATTCCCATTCTTTTCGTATGAAAATATCACTCGGTTCTTTCAAAGTTTCTTTCACAGAACAATTGAGCATTTTGCAGGTCTTTTTATTATAAAGTGAATTTTGCTGGAAAAGATTTTAATTCTCAGAGACCGTATTTCCATCACTTATTTTTTATTTCTCTTTCTTCATTTTTTTCGGTCCAAAATTTGCCGCCCGGAACAGTGCCCATGTTGCCCCTTAGGTAAACCCACGACTGAGTCTAAGGAACAAGGAACCATTCCTTATAGCTTAGAATCGGTCAACGGTCGTACTTAACCCTAGAACGGTATCGTGAATTTTAGTACTTTATTGGTATCCACACACTTCCTAGGCGTGTACGCCCTAATTA
>WSXT02124007.1:0-10874 GCA_011762715.2 Neuroterus valhalla | reverse complement strand
TATAAACAATTCTTAAAATTAAATTTCAAGGCAAGTTTAAAGAATAAATATAAGGTACTCATTTGGATATAATCATGAAGCTCTGTCGACTAAAGATTCTTCTATATTGAAAATTGACACTGTTACACAAAAAAAATATTGGGAACATGTTTCTTGTGAAATGTTGGAAAAATAAACGCATATTCAACATCATTTTTATTTTCGCGTGAGTTATCGAGATGGGTTCAAAAGGAATCCTAAGTTCCACGTTAAACACATTTCTACGCCTCATTGATTAAATTCGAAAAAAGAAATGCAAAATTAAATGAAATAAAATATTGTCTGTGATTCAAAGTTGGATTAAAATGTTGCATATCAGTTACCTCTCTACTTGGAAGAGACGAGGATCATCTATAATCTGGCCATATCCTTTGCAGCCATCCTTTCATCTATTGATGAATATAATAATATAATTTATAGCTTTGATTTGGAATACATTTCCAATTTTCTACAAATGACAATTCGTGCGATACGCTCCGCATTTTATTCTCATTGTTTTTTTCCCAAATTCATGCTGATATTATTATTTTTACATCTAATATATTTTCAATGGGATCATATTTTGGAGTCTATGTCAAGTGATAACCAGAATTTTCCTTTCGAAATGGGATTTACATGTAACTCTGCATATACAGTTATATATTGATGAAGAAAAATTCCCTCCAGTGATTTTTAAAAATTCGGGGAAAATGGCGGAGGTATGGTAGTTCAAAATTCTTTGGTATTTGTTTTTGAATATTTCATACCTCCATTTCTATTTTCCCGATTCAACTCTTAAGGCTCTGAAATATTCGTATTGACATGTTCTTTTATGAGAAGAGGAAGAAATTTTGAAATTTTTTGGGAAACTAAAAAAACTAAAATTTTTTTTTTTTTTGAAAATAAGTGTCCTCCGATTTTGCTAGTTTTTATATAATAAGCCATGCATTTTCGCCGCAAGTCCTGGAAGCTTCATTTTGGGACCGCTTGTCGTAATGATAAGATAAATAGAACACTGTACAAAAAGTAGTTGAAAATTACATGTCGGCTTCCAAATGTTTCACCGTGATTAATGTGTTAATTCTACAAGTTCAATGTGAAATTGCAGTGATTGCAGTGCTATATTGCAATATTTGTAGCAATTTTGCCATAAGAGTATAACATTACCGCATGAATCACTTGTCATAAGAATACAAGTGATTTATGTGGTAAATTCCAACCACATTGTAAACGATATTAACACGCGCTTATTGCATGATTTCTCCAAAATCACAATATGTACAGTAAGACAATTCACATGGGAATTGTATAGAAGCAGAAAGATTTGAATTTTACCAGAATTTTGTAATTCAACTCTTAAACGCTTGAAAAGCGCTATAAAACAGAATAAACTGACGGTCGGACATCACTCATCGTTAAGGTCAGGTAAATATGTCTTTTGAGTGAGGATTCCTGAAAGATGTACTCTACATATAGTCAATTTCTAAATTCATTAGGCTTCTACCACATCTATAAAATGAAAATACTTCAATTCAAGTAAGTATTGTTGAGTTACCATTTTTGGAGCAAAGTTTGTTTTCCTTGAATCGATTCCAATATTGTACTTGAAAATGGATTAAAAGCACCAATCAGACTATTCTGCTGAATTATTTATAACCATTTGGAAAGAAATCCTTTTTCATTATTCAAATTTAGTTGAAAATTTTGTATTTCACTCGGTATTTCGTTATTTGCTTCTGAGGTCACACGTTTTTCTTTATAAATAAAAATTATTTCTCATCGTCCACTCATTTTTTCCATTTCAACCATCTTCCCAAAATTATAGGAATTCATAAATGCCGCGTTCTTTTCTGTACATGCGCAAAGAAATACGCCCTGGCTTTCACTTTCACATTGATTGTTGAATTTTACAAGAAAAGCGTGAAATTCAACTGTCCTGAAAGCGAGGTTACGAGAATTTTCCCGTTTGTATGTGATTTTCAAGTATCAGAAGAAAATTCCAATATTTTAGCAAAACTGCCACAGTAATCAATAATATTCTCATCTCCACTAATTATTGTGGTAATTCCATTCCACTCTTTTTCACAGTTAACGTAAGGTTCTACACAACGAAGCAACGCGCCTACTGCGTTGCGTAGCGCAGTTCTGCGACTCTTCAGAAACCTCAAGAGTTTCAGTTATATTCAACACATTGCTTTATAAAGTTCGTCAGTACAGTTTAACACCTTTTCTAGCAACGATTCATCATTGTTCGAACATGAATTCGAACAAATTAACAGATAAAAGCGACGTATAAACAAAAGCTTTGGTATAGAATAAAAGAACGTAAGATCAAGTTCGACGAACCTTACACCTTTTACGTATTTCACTCCGGTTTTCAGATACGGGGAATTAGGAAGAAAGCTTTGTGGCATGAAGTACACAGTGGGGCATTTTCTCGTTCAACTAGATTTAGCTGAAAACCACAGGGTTGATGTCCAAGATGCACTTCCAGATAATCATTGGTAAACACAGACAAGTTACTGTTCATACTTCTGTGGCATAATACCGAATACCTGAAGGTGAATTAAAACACGCATGTTACAGTATAATATCTGATATAGAAGAATTTAATGCGATATCTGTGCATTTCTTTGAAATAAAGCTTATAATTTTTTTACGGGTAAAAGTAGGAATTACTTTGAACTATGTTACATACCTTCCAGATGTGTGAGCGTCACCATATCAAAACTGTAAGAACTTTTTCAACTCGACACTCCACGAGCAAGATTTCGGATGTAAAGCGGAATAGAAATTCCATGTAAACTGCACATGGCAAAGGTCCTTGAAATGGCATTGGTGGCATTCAAATGCTAGAGAATAGTACGACTGAGCTAAAGGGAATGCCAAAGACCTTCATGTCCAATATTGGAATAACGACGAATACAAAGCATGAAAAGCTCGTTTAAGGGAAAGATTCAACAATTTTATTACAATTAAGGGTACGCAACAAATATACGCTGTCATTCCTATTTCGGAGTCAGAAGTGATTGCAAAGCTTTTTTCTGATTCCCCGTAACTGAATACCGGAGTCGAATAGGTAAAAGGTGCAAGGTTCGTCGAAGTTGAAAGTACGTTCTTTTATTCCATACCAACACTTCTGTTTATATGTTGCTTCTACCTGTTCTTCGTTTGGAATCATGTTTGAACAAAGTTTAATTGTTACTAGAAAAGGTGTTCACTTGTACTGACGACTTTCATAAAGCAATGTGTTTAACATAACTGAAAGCCTTGAGGTTTCTGAAGAGTCACAGAACTGCGCTACGCCATGCAGTAGCCGCGCCGCTTCGTCGTATAGAACCTCACGTTTTATTTATTTTCTCATTACCCACTCGCGGTCCCCAGATTACTCTCGGGACTTGTAGAGCACACGTATGACTTCTCATGAAAAAATAATTTCAAAATCAGAGGACACGTATTTTCAAAAACACGATTTCAGTTTTTTGAGTTTTCAAAAAATGTCAAAATTAATATATAAATGTACATGTAGTATTACAGCAAAATCCTATTCCATGAGGAAAATTCTTGTTATCACTTGACATGGACTCCAACTTATGGGGGCTTCTTTGGCGCTTCATGAGAGGGTCTTCAAATTTCATAACCGTGAAATCATAACCGATTCTTATTATTTGAAGTATTTTGAATGGAGCATGTATTATGTGCCATGGTAATACGATCCTTTTGTGTTCAAAAACAAATTAAGAAGATGTTACCTTTCTCCTATGTTGAATTAATGGGAAACTTCATGGTCCTTAAGGCAAGGGTCAACCTTTCGCTCAAATTTGGAGATCATTTTTTCAGGCATTAGGACGGAAGTAGGGGGTGAAATCGGAAAGATTTGAAATTTTGTTGTTTTTGGTATAAATAAAGGCTTTTCCAATGTTTATGGATCACTTTCTTCTAAGAAGCGTTACATGTGCACCTTATTTTATATGGCACGTAGAGTTTTATCGAATACGATCTAATGGTATTGGCTGCAAGGGCTTCTGCATTTCAGAAATATTTGAAAAATCAGTGATTATGATTGAAAAACGGAAATTTTGCATTATAAATAAATAAACTCCAAATTGACTAAAACTAATATAAGTGTATGATGACATCTCTTTAAAGAGTCATTGAGAAATAGGAGCAAAAAGTAAGATCAAGTTCGTTAATTAATGCCGGGACATAAAGGCTCTCATTCACTAAAAAAAATCAGACCCGTACAGTTTGTAGGTACTGAAAAAATGGCTAGTGGCTACAATGCTTAACTCGACAATTTTCCACATAAACATTAATAACATATGAAAATTCAAAATAAATGTACCGTCAGTACCGTGCACGTATTCGTCAACCTTCTCCCAATGGAAATAACTTACCTTGATTGTTCTGGTCGCTGGACTATGAACACCAGACGAAAAGTTTTGCGGACCCGAAAAATTACTTTTGAATATTAAAAACACGTGTCAAGCTTTATACAAACCGACACAACCTGGAATTTTACAAAACTTCGTCAGTTATTTCGGAAATAAATGCTTACTTTCACTAAAAAAATCAGGTCCGTGCAATTCATAGTCTCTGATACATTTTTAATGATTTTTCCAATATTTGTTAAAACATTACAATTCATAATGAGCATTGATATTGGAATGAATGTATTTTCATTTTTTGCTTTTATAATTATTGAAATTTGTATATCTTTTCCAAATGAACAATTTTCCTGCACAACATTTTTTCGTATCTCGTATGGTTTTCCTAAGGACTAGACTTTTTTATTCTGAATGTTGTTTTTCACGACTACAACAAAAACTATGCGTCTCATGAAAAAAAGTTGGCATTAAATTCGTAGACCTTTTTGAGGATAACAATTTTATCTCCAAACATTTTTTCTTGTCTCGTACAGTTTAGCTTGAATATAGATTTTTTAATTTTCAATATCTTTACTGCCAAAACAGAAGAAAATACACAAACTATCAGAAAATTCGACTTACAATCCTGTAGATCTTTCTGAAATGAACAATTTTTTCCTCATAATTCTTTTCCCTCTCTCCCAAAGTTTGATCGAAAAACATAATGCCGTGGAGTATCCAGACCCGCGGATCTAGTGAGCGATTCCCGTTGAAAAGGGAGCTCTTTGCGCGGACGCAGGCACGAATCCTCTGTCATTCGAAACTTTTACTCGTCGCGGAAACCTTACCCTTTTCATTGTCTACGCGTATGGTTCATCCAAAAATTGAATATTTCAAATATTTGATTTCGTTTCTTACGGCCTGGAGAAAATCTACGCATTCCATTAAAAAATGTTCGACAGAAAATGTACAGAACTTCAGTTTTTGATATTTCCAAAACTTTTTTCTATGTTTTTTCACTATTCCTATGGCAAAACAATTATTAACACATTTTCAGCTCTTTTTACGGTAAAAACTTTTGTTTTCTTGATCCGTTCTTAGCTTGTGTCCATCAACATTATTCCATTATTCTTTGTGCGGTCCAAATTTTAATTTTTTGTTCTCGAAGAAATTTGAAGAGTTGTTATCATAATCTCGTAGAGCACTTAGAAAGCAATGTTTTTCTCCTCGCGCCTGTTTTACGTATAATGCGTTATTTGGCTTCAAATTTTCATCTTTGTTTTTTTTAATTTTGGAAACGCTGGAACGCTGCAATTTTCTTTTCATCAAAGAAAATCGTTGTGATTAATTCTTCGACTTTCCGAGTACTACACTGTTAGAAATCTGCAGAGTAAATGAGCAGCGGAGTTGAGAGTACAATTTTTCAGAGTATATAATCGACTCAGTGTCGATTACATTCAACTCCGCATATTTTACTCCAGACTAAAATAGAGTTAGTAAAAGGTTTTGAAGTGCATTCAGAGTGAATATAAATAATTCGCAGCCTACAGAAACGAAATCTTAAACCATGCTCAGTCCGGAGTTAAAGAGTCGTAACAAGGCTTCTTACGGAGTTTACGTTCGGAGTCGTTCACCTCATCAGGATGTGGAGTTCTTTTCGAAGAGTTACATTTCAACTCGTCTTCTTCTACTCCGCTTGCTGTTTACTCAGAATGGTGGGAATTTTATAGGGTATGCTTCGGAGTTGATTTTACCTCCACTTTTTCAACAGTGTACAATGAACTGTAAACATGATTTCAAATATTAAGAAAAATGGTCTCGAAATTTTTCCAAATGCCCTTACTTTTTGAATCTTTTATCCAAAACAGCTGGCTCACGAACTTGACCTTCGATTACCGACATAAGAGGTCGTGCACACAGAAAAACATACATACATACACACATACATGTATACATGCATACACATTCGTAGAAACTTTGTTTCGGGTTCAGATGATCTGAAAACATGGACATTTGACAAGAACGGGGAGCCATGTCTACGTATACCGGAAATCCGTTATACACTGTTAAAAATCTGCGGAGTAAATGGCTAGCGGAGTTGAGAGTACAATTTTTCAGAGTATAAAATCGACTCAGTATCGATTACATTCAACTCCGCATATTTTACTCCAGAGTAAAATAAAGTTAGTAACAAGTTATGAAGTGTAAATGTAAATAATTCGCACCACACAGAAATAAAATCTTAAACTATGCTCAGTCCGGAGGTGAAGAGTCGTTTATGTTCGGAGCTGCGTTCGCAGAAATATTGCAAACACTCTCTTCGAAGTTTTATTAAATAACCTCGAAAAAATTCTGAGAGCCAAAAGCAATTGCCATATTCCTCAAGAAAGCATTCATAATTTAGTGAAAATGATTGATATGTCATTGTAGGAAATACAGAGGGGAATCTCCTGGATTGTTAAAAACAACACTAGTTGCATTTTTATTAATGATTAATATTGGAAAATGTGCCATTATTCAGGTTAAACTTTCTAACAGATTTCAAGGTTAAATTAAGATGTCATGGGATATTTTTACCCGGGAAAATTGATAATATTCCAATTTTATTATGAGAAATTAGACTGTAATGTATAAAACATAAGTTTTCAATATCAGTTGTATAATAATTGACTGCATTTTTCCCCCTTTCATATGAATCATTCTAGAGATTATTCTTTTATCTTCATTTGACTCTATTGTTTGTGTTCGGAGCTGCGTTCGCAGAAAACTTGCTAACACTTTCTTCGGAGTTGTTCGCCAGATCATGATGTGGAATTCTTTTTCAAGAGTTACATTTTAACTCGTCTCCTTCTACTTCGCTTGCCGTTTACTCAGAATGGTGGGATTTTAATAGGGTATGCTCCGGAGTTGATTTAAACTCCGCTTTTTTAACAGTGTTGAGTTTAACAGGTCGTTAACAAACGCTTAGAAAATCATTTTTGCTCGCAAAAACTTTAAAATGAATAATAATACAACATTATCAATCATTAAAAAAAATTATAAGGATTGGAAAGAAATAATGATGAAAGTAAGAAGGACTTCAATAAGGCGTTGATAATAAGGATCGATTATCGACGCATACACATATTATTTGAAAAAAAGTAAGAGGAATGAAAATGAAATTTTATAGATAACACAGTGGTGTGAAGTTGCTCATTATCGGGAAAATTAAGAAATAGGGAGAAGGAGGCGCAATGAATTTTCATTATAAATAAGATTGTGTCTGGTTCCCTATTTTTTTATAACGGATAGGGAATCACTTGCAAAGTTTATTGGCTTATAGGAAAAGAAAAGAGGATATGTTAGCCCTGTCAGGGCCATTCGTACAAAAAGTAACAAATGAACTTCGTATAAGCCAATATGCATAATTGATAAGTAGGTATTTCCTTTTCAAGAAATAACTGACTTCACTCAACACTTTGGATACAGAAATTTCAGATCCAAGTGGGAGGGTACGAATCCCAGGAGATGAAAGTAAACGGATATAGCGAAATCAATGGGTGTCTACATCATTTCCAAACACTCTTTTTTGTGACCCGTGTCACAACAACATCGCTTCACTTTGCAGATGAGAGCATTCATATTTTCCTCGATTTGTTTCCAAATACACAAGCTCCCCAAATTTATGCATGTATATATCAGCTCCGCTTTTCATCGAATCAAGTTTTACTGATAAATGCTTGTGCATATCGTAAGCAGCCGAACCTCGATCCTTTTACTCAAGCAACTTGAGGTAATAATTAAAATAATTATCAACTGGAAGCAACAGCCCTGTCAAGTTTCCTCCTTATTTTGCGGTCTTCTATATAATTATCAAATAAGTTCATTCCTGAAATCGTATTATTCGTATTATGCTCCATATGATAGAACTGTTATAGGGACTAATAAAAGTTACTTCAAATACGATTTTTGAGCAGGCCAGGATAAAGTTTCCTCAGAACTCGGAGGAAATTTGATATTAAAGTAGAATATTCAATAATGTCGGGAAAAATCTTATCGATGTTACAATGGGGCGGAAATCTACATATTGAATACAAGCAGCTCAAGGTATAAGACAGTAAATTCTAACTGACAATATCTAAAATATTAAAAGGCAAAATCTGAGATATTCGGAGAATATTTTCTTATCATGTAATAATCACCTGTTAGGCAGGATAATTTCTACATAGATGGAGAGGAATTAATCCATAGCCTACTGTTCTTCATTCCCGATCCTCAATTGTTAATGCATCATAACAAAAAACACTCAATTCATAAACCAAAAAAAGATTAGCGCAACAGAATCCCGAAAAACTACAACACATGCGACGAATGTTCGAGAATTGTACAGAGCGGAGTTTAGGGCATGTGCCAGTCTATTAGGTGACTAATTATAAAATTTTATTGTATCCAGCGGCTTCATAATTAGAAAAATGGATGAATTGTTCTATAATTTGAGAAAATAGTTACAAATGTTTGAAGGCACGTCCGTCTGATTCATCAGAGTTCATGTTTCGTTTAAAAAATCGAATCTACCTAATTCCGTTATATTTAGGTCTTTAAAACCCTTTTCTCAGTTACATTCCAAATTCAAAATTAACAGCCAAATGCCCTCAAAATCTTCCGTCAACAGCTGTATGGCTGTCGACGACATTGCTTTATTGAAATTTTGCTTTCTCAGTACGCTCACCGCTTGGATGGGCGCCTATCGACAGAGCGCCGGTTTCTCGGCTGTTCATGCTTGAGTGATTCTGTCCCTCCCCCCGACCCTCGCACGATACAGCACGACAGCCCATCAGCCTTGAAAATGCAGTACCGTAATGCGTAGTATAGAAGTTGTTTACTTGGAGACTTGCGACGCACGTATTCACGAGACCATACATACGGTCCTGAGTGTTTACCTTCGCCTAGTCAGTCGTCGCTTCAAATCTGGTTCAAACTGGATTTCTGATTTCTATTACCTCAGGACCACAACCCTTGATACTGGCCCCCCGGTAAGCGGTGAAAATATATTAAATATTGACGATTAATGCAACCGATTCCATACTTTCGCTATAATTCAATATTTCAATTTAATATGTTGCATATTGAACAGAAGATTTTATATGATATGCCGTAATTCTACGTATTATAGTTTGTATTACGGGTTTTCTATAGTTTTTTTTTCTGTTATGAATTTTTACTAGACATCTTACCTGTTCTCTTTCTCTTGTTCGTTGAAGAGCACATTCTTTGTCTTTTTTGAAAAGCTGAGAAAGATCGCTTTGTAGACGCTAAGAATTATCCCGTTTAAAGAAAAAGCAGCTATCTAGAGTACATGTGACTTTGATTCTAATCTCTTTGCTCTGAGTAAAATCGTCATCCAGCTTTGAGGCTCAGGCGGTCCGGAGCGACACATTTCGTGCAAAAGGCATATTATTTAAAATGCACCTCTACATACAAAAACAAATGCAAGTTTTTCACGTTGATCGTAAACTTCAGTGGTATCTATGGGAAGGGATGTTTTCAAATAGCTAAGTACAAAAGTACATAAAGAAACTGTATCAAAGTTTGCATCGTTTCTCTGATAGCTCTTCTGAGAGGTTACCAGAGGAACATATTTGAAATTTAAATTAAAGTGTATTTTCTGATTGAACTAACTTTTTATTCTGCAAATTTACCACAGATTTTGAAAATTAATATTGATTGCTAAAAATGATTGAATTAAATTATTTCTACAGATATATTTCATAAATTTTCCTAAGTTTTCTCATGCTGATAAAGTTTCTAATAAACTTCATAATCAATGTATTCTATCATTGGTGAAGTTGAAAACAGTTTTTATACCTGTTTTAACCTCAAAATCCCAACTTTGACATGATTTTTTCGGCTATTGTGGTAAAAAATAATGTCTGGTACGTGTGTCTGAGGTGATGTTCCTCAAAAAACTTTTGTCAGATGCTTTGCTGGTGCAAAAAACGTCTAATTCGCTAAATAATAATCTCTCACACACGTGTCGAAACGTACTACATTAAACTTTCATATTACAAGAGAAAATAATATTAGCTATGTTGAAAAATCTCTGAAAATAACGAATTTCTATATTCTCACCAGACTAAGATGTTATCGCATCTATGTGACACCTGATTAAAAATTCTACTCTTCGGCAGAACTACATGAGACACTATTAAGTTTGGGGAAAAAAAAATCGTCAACCTTCAACAGGTACATGCAAACTTGCTTTAGGTGCTCGTTTAAAAGCCGCATAGTTTTTATTTTATTACTGGAGGATGAAATTCAAAATTGAAAATTATACTCTCCGGCAGAACTTTACAAGACACACAAAAAATGTAAAGGAAAAAAATGTTAAACTTTTAACAGATCTATGCAAACTTGCTTTAGAAACTCATTTACAAGACGCATAGTTTTTGTTTTATTTGTGAGAAAAGAGGAAAAGAGAGACAACAAAGTTTAATTTTTGAAAAAACCACA
>WSXT02123996.1:0-10874 GCA_011762715.2 Neuroterus valhalla | reverse complement strand
GGGGGGGCTGGCAACATACTTCACGTTTCTCCAATCCTTATTAATATTTTCCGATCCTCTTTGACTCATTAGGAAGGACTTCAAATACGCTCTATCGCACCACCAAAAAAGTAAAGGACGCTAAACTGCAAGTATTTTATCCTTTAAATTCAATTCCGCAAAAACGCAATTCAGCTTCAGCAAAAGTATTGAAGTTCCAAACAGCGAATATCGCAAAATTTGTTTACTACGTTCTGCAATGAAAAATTTGGATGATTCTTGCGTACCAGAATTTTATTCCATACTTAAATTGCCAAATAACTGAAAAATTGACGTTTGCCTTTATTTTCTACCTTTGAACATCACCTTTAAAATCAGACCAAAAGACTTAGCAAATCTCCATTTCAATTTAGTTATGAGTGAAAATAGAGGTACTCATAAAAAAAAAGTTGTTTTCCTTTCATGCACTTCTCGGAAAACTGTTTGCCATAGAGCTGTGCATTATATTTCAATTAATTAAAATACTAGAATAAATTGAAAATTATGGCTTTGCAAATGTAATTGTTTTTCCTAATTAAAAGATTTTCAAGTATAGTCTAAATGTTGCTTAGTGAACACCTTTGTGGAAAAAGTTGTCAGAGATGTGAAAAATAAGAGAGAAAGAGCCGAAAGCTAATGAATCTTTCGTTTTTCATTCTTCTAAAAAACGTGTTTATAAATTGTTGCTCTTAACTCAAATGAAAATTAGAGCTTTTTGAAATTTCTTAGTCTCATTTCAAAGTGTATATTTAGTATTAAACTTGTAATTCCAACAGATTCTTCGTCCTTTTTTCGCGCATTTGAAGGGTGTATAAAATTACTAAAACATCAATTTGAGACATTTCCGGTCAATTTTAGTGGAATTACGTAGTCTTTAGAATTGAATTCTTCATTTTTATCATTCAGGATGTGTTGATAATGAAAAAGATTATAAAATTTAGAAGAAAAGGATCAGAAAAATGTATAAATGTATCAGATTTGGAAGAACATTTGCATCTTCGCTCTTTCAGAATTAAATACGCTTGCGACTCAAAGGCAAGAATGTGCCGTAACAAAGTTGTAGAGCAAAATATTTTCTAAAAAATATCATAAACAGCTTTACTCAAACTTCATTGTTTCATTAGCAATTCAATTTTTAAATAAGAAATCGTCGAAAATTTAATGAATTATAATTTGATGGTAAATGTAAATAAAGTTTCATTGTTTATAAAAACAAATATAATTACCCTACTAGAGCTCATGTATATCAATACGGTAAAATCTAATTTTTAAAGCTTCTGGGAACAAAGATTTGAAAACCGAAAGTAGAAGAAGGAGTTAAAGATTCATTACCGCTTACAGGTTTTTTCATGCTTTTTGTTCCACAGCTGCAAAAAAGTTTGCAAAACACGACTGCAACTCGAACGTTTTGCAACGAGGAAGCATTAAAGCGAACATCCAATCAAATGGCGTCCCGGTGGCGCAGCACTGATTTTCTCGACCGAGTGCCCATTCTTTCTCACTGGCACGGCGTTGACTACCCCCTTTTTCTCCTTGCAATTTTGTGGATTTTCGCGCATATTCCCGAGGGCGCAAAATCATGACCCGTGCGATTATCTTACATTAGCCGAGTCGCGGTACTGCAGAGCGGAAAATACTTGCGCACCAAAGAAAGGAGGGAGTAGAATGCGAAACTTCCGGTATGGCCCTGCCAAATCGCTGGCCGAATGAGTTACGGGGGTAATATAACCAGACAAGCGGAAGAGAAATATAAGATTATTATTATGAATTGAGGATACATGAACTAAAACTGGTGTTTCCGTTGAGCGAAGACGCCCAAACTTTTTACATCTCGCCACCCCTTCCGTCCATTTAATCAACCAGCACCATTTATTCTCCAGGCTTTAACTTCTGAATGTGCATCCACTGAGATTTATTACGAACAAATAGGAACTCATTCCGGCATACACAAGACAATTTGAGAAAAGTTTCCATGGGTCGTATGCTTCTCGAAGAAATTGGGTTTATTTTATTAGGAGCACCAATTGATATAAAGAAACACATATCTTTCAGATTCAGATTGAGATTGAGGTTTAATATTTGGAAAAGCGCGGCAGATGAAAAAACTTTTGTAAAAGGTAATTAATTACCACTCTAAAAATGTAATTCATATTGTAGAAGGCAAATTAGGATTTGAAGAGAGAAGAATTCACGTCATAAACATATTATTTCGGAGAACAGATTGAGTAAGTTTAAGTTAAGAACTATTCCAACAACTCATTTGATTTGTCATACAAGTGGATCTTAGACTTTACCACATGAATAATTAGTTGAATAATTTGCCACTACTTTGCAACCATTTGTTTATGAAATAGGTTTGAGTCTATAGCTTTATCTTTACGGCAAATTACTTTACGAATTATTTCTGTGGTTGAGTTCCACACAATTGCATGACAGACCAAATCAACTCTGAGCCATTAAAACCCAAATTTCTTCGAACATTTACGTTACAAAACTGCATAAAATATGAACTTATTATGTTTAAAAATATTTTTTATGACTGGAATTTCCGTTAAAGCTTAAATTTTCCTTCTTATGCATGCATCGACCAGTAACTGATTTTCAAAGTGGTGATGAATTATATATCTTCCAACTTCTTGTCAACTGCCGTATTTCGAACTTCAAAATAAGTTTTATATAATAAAGAAAATTATTCAGTATTGTCATCAATGTTTCGGTAACTTTTCTCAGATAAGCATGGAATAATGTGAGGTAAACAGTTGATTTAATAAGGACATTGAACCATCTAGAGATAAAATTCCATCCAAATTTTAGCTGAGATTAAGTATCTCAAAAAAGCAAACAATATCCATGATACATTTCTAGAGAATGTCATAATTATATAGAAATACTTGGTATTTTGAACTCATAAAGGGGAAAATTAAACTTATGTAAACTTTTACAACTGAAAGTTAAGCATTTTTGCGATGTACAGTTCATAATTCTTAGTTGAATGTTACTTCCATTCAATCGTTTATATTATATAAGATTATTTACCGACCTGTTAATTTTATTTTGACTTTTGAGATTGTTATTTCAATCGCTGAATTCTTAAATTCTATTTTGAACATAATTTAATGAAATGATTGCATGCAGTTAGCAATAAAAGAATATTTACTTCCGATAAAACATAAGGTTCAAACGTCTGTTTTTGAAGTATAATATCAATAATGCATGCAATATACTGCAATCATGAAACAATAATATCTACTTATTCATTTATGTAGATAAAGATCAGAAAACTATTCAAAACTTCTTCAGAAGTTATTCAATTTTGTTCACGATACTTAGGATTTGGCACTCAATAAAATAAGAAAAAAGGTCACACAGTATGGATTCAAATTACAAAATATTTGTTCGTTCATATTACAAGCATGTCTTTTGTGGTTGAACCAGAAAAAAATTTCTCATTGAACCAAATCGTTTTCTGAGTCCAAATAAACATTTTTGGGACGAAATATTTCTCATTTATATTTAAAGAATAACACCAGTATTGAAATAAGAACAAATTCCAAGGGCAATTTTCAATACACACAATTGTGTAACCAACTTCAGCAGTCTTGCATTTCACAGAGTTTACCACACTTTTCGTCCAATGAGGCAAATTGAATCTAGCTATAGTTTTTACCTCTCAAATAGATATAATATATGTATATAATAATTCAGTAAACTTTTTATTCAATGATGCTTATTTTCTTGTTGCCTACTTGTTCAAGTGAATCATTCATGTTCATCCATAAATAATCTCCTTTGGTACATAACTTCAAATTAAGTAAGCAGATGTCGTGTGCCTTATTGCTTGAACGTGAGAACGTAAAGAAAATGAGGAAAGTGATGTCATTAGCAATAGAGTGTTGTCTTCGGAGCCACAGGTGCAATATTGTGCAACAGTCATCTTAGCAATAAATGAACCGGAATGAACAATAGTTAATCCAGCAAACACACGAGTGATGGGTTTAAGTAGTAAAGTTTAAGATTAGTAGATTAGTAGTAGTAGATTCATAAAGTTATCTATAAACAATACATGCATTTCTGTGAATATTGAATGTTTTGAGAAGATAACAAATAACAATATTTTATCACCACTTAAATTATATTTACGAAAGTCAGCAAAATCAGTAGCTTTGGATAAATGATATTTCAATCATGGAAGAGTTCCATTATTTTAAATAATATTATTGTTTTAAAAAGAAATTTTCCAATTTGCATATTTACAAAGCGGAGTTCTACGAATGATAAGATTTCAATTTCAAACTGCCCGCACTTCTGAAATACTGATTAAAAACTTAATTAAGTTTGAGAACATACAATCTCTAAGTTATTACTTCAGAACATTTCTTAGTCAGTTAAAAATGTAAATTTAAGAAATTCTAGTTTTGAAATCTTAGTTAATGATACTGTATTCTGTTTGAAATACAACGCTTAAAAATTAAAATTTTTTGCCTCGAAACTCGCCTAGATTGAAATTTTCGTATATTTCCTGAACGACAAAAATGATAAATTCTTCTGCTTTTACTGCTTCAATTTTAGATTTTTAGGTTTTTAATCCGAAATTAATTTATTGAATAATACAATTTTGAATATTTATATTTTTTCAACTTCAAACTCATATACAATTTGAAATCATTTTAAATGAAAATCTTTCAAAAACTTAAGCTGATATAAACCAGAAATGTTATGTTGATCTCAAAATCAAGATTCGAATTATTTTAAATCGAGCAATTTATGTGCGATGAAATATTGAGAATACATGCACACCTATAGGAATAGTATATACTTTTAAAACTGGAGAATAGAAAAATGAGTTTACATAAATTGGTAGTGAGTAAGTACTTAATCTAAAGTAGAAGAGCGTTTCCTGCATTTTCCACTTGCAATTTTTCAGAGAATAATAGAGTCGGCACATAATAGAAGGAACGTGAGAGAAAATAGGATCAAGCTTAACTCGAGGAGACAGCTAGAAATGTTTTTGGAACACGATCTTTTTGTAGATGTTACACAATTTTATATTATATAATGAGGGCATTTCCAGTCGGAAACTTCGAAAATCAGTGGGATCTCTAGTAGCAGGACAATTCAATCAAGAAAGAACGAGAAACGTTGCAGGGGTATAAAGGAGCTGGAAGAGAGGAAAATTTCATAAATACAAAAAGTGATGGAAGATCTACAACTACATGGAAGGGTTGAGGACAAAGGAGATCAAAATGTTGAGAGAAAAGATAATTAAGGTAGGGTTACCAGACGTCCTGTTTTTTCCGGGACATGTCCTGTCCACACTAGATTGTCGTATCTACTCGTCGATTGAGTAGTTGTAACACTTAACACCGTCTCTTAAATATGCGTAAACGATTATTTGGTAAACATCAAAAATGGATTTGCAAAAATTTACATATTTCGTTCTGGTCAAAACTCATGATTCGGAACACTTTATGTTTATTATTACTGGTTTTAGAGTGATGCGATTTAGGAAACAGAAATAGTAAATATAGAGTTTAACAGGAATTCGTGAAACTCCTGATTAACAAGCAATCGTATCTATAAACAGTAATCCAAGAAAAATAATAAAAAATGGAAATAATAAAAAAAAACAGAAATAACAATAACAACCATGTAATGAAAACAAAAATAGCTATATTTAGGAACACTCCAATGGTCTCTATGAGTTTGAACGTATGTCTTTTGGTTTCGAAAATGCTCCAGCAAGGTTCAACAAAACGTAACGTTTTACATGATGATGTTCAAGTGTCATGATTTTTCGGTCGACCCATCTGGTAACCCTGATGAAGGGCATGCCAGTCACATATGCCTGGCCCATTCAAGTCTTCGTTTTGTTAGAACAATGAAATTGTATTAATTCCATTTCAGCTAGGGCTCCAAAGCCTTTTTCCCAGTTACAAGCCAAATAAAAATTTAGGAAAATTTCAATATTCAAACAAATTAAAAAACAAATGAGCGAGACCGACAAAACCTTATATTATATTCTAAACTATTCTACAAAAATACAATACAGTATTTATGGAGGCACTCTATTATGGAGGCAAAATTCTTGAACTCTTATTAAAGAGACTAATATTTAACAAGGGTAAAATTATATCGAAGACGAGTCAACAGAATTGGAATTCATGTACATAAATATGTAATCAGAGATCAAGGTGATCTGAGTTTTGTAGACACAAGTGCTGGAAATGTACCTTTCGTAATCATGAATCTCGCACGTGATTGAATCCAAATTTTTATTAGATCCGGAGCAAAACATGAATGCATTTTTGCTTTTTGATTATTTTAATTGATATACCATATTTTTATTCTCTCTGTGCATATGAGCACTGCTTAGCGTTTACTTTTTACACAAATCTTCAAAGAATTTGAGATTTTATCGATGAATAAATGGTTAAGCTAATTTAAAACCCAAGTTTTACATCGGAAAATCTTTCACAGCAGAATGCATCTATGCATCAACAGGTAACCTGTTTACAATAGGCATCAAAAGCTTGTAAATCGCATTGACCATAAAGTGTAAGATATAAATTTGTAAATTTGCAAATTTGTAATAAGATTTTAACGAAAATGAAGTGCCAATAATCCCTGAAACTTTCTACTGAAGATCCACTGCGGTAGGAAAATTAGCGTCCCGAGGAATATGTTTTTTATAATTTTCTGACACAGATAATATGTTACAAAATATGTATATGAGGTTGACTTCCAGCCATATGGTACTCGTTTATAACTACGCATTAATTTGATCCTGTTTTGACCTACAATTACTGGAAAGTTCCCAAAAAATTGAAAAACACGTTTTTAAGGCACCAAAGATTACGATATAATGTCACGGATCATTGAAATTGAGTAAAGTCATTTGGCATAAATTTTCCACTAAAAAAGTTTGTTCAATGATAAGTTGACTCTCCCTCCCATAATTTTTAAACATTAAACACGTACTAATTCCTTTGCTGAAGAGTGCCTTTCATGTGTAGCACAACAAGTAAGGAAATCACTCGTTAAATATTTGCTCCCGCCTTGCAAATTGTCAGTTAATCGACTGTTGATAAAAAGTTGGTGGATTTCACTGAATACCGTTTGCAGTAATACCTAGGCTTGATGTAAAAAAAGAGAGAAAAAAATCTTTCTCCACAAATAGACAATCTTTCTTATTACGCACCTAAATAATAACTTTCAAAATAAGCTGACGGCTTTAAAGATTCTGTAACCTCAAGATACAAGAATCAAGATGCGGAATCTTGGACAACAACTAGTAGTTAAGGAATCGGGATCTCTCGAATTCATTTTTTCTCCGTGCAGTTTTTATATAAAGGAATGTCATATTCAAGCGATGAATTAAAAGGCTTTCTCGAAATAAAATTGTATCCCAAAAGACAACAGTAGGAAACTTCTAAGTGAATAATTTGGATTTTGGAGAGCAATGGAAAATAGAGTCAATGCCTAAAAGAGGATTTGTTGCATAGGCTATACAGAATTTACTTTGCGTTCGTAGGATAAGAAACTTGCGAGTTATACGGTGCTTTTAACGCTTTGTGTATTTTGCATTTCACGTAGCTTTCTATTGTCTGCAACCTCTATTTCGAAAAGCGCGAAGCGAAGACGTAAAATAATCAGCATGTTCCTAAGGCTAGCCCGGTTTTAATTAACTGCTTTTATTGTAGTCGAAGTCTTTATACTTATTTCGCTTGAGCGACTCTAGTTGAAATTATAATTGTTTCCAAAATGCAAGGAGAAAACTGTAGAGAAACTTAAAAGAAATTTTATATTCGTGACCTGGAAAGATAGTTGTCAAATCCACGTGGAATGCAACTCCAGGGGATGCACTATTGATGAGTGAACAATGATGCCTCAAGCAGTTCAGCTTATAGTCTAAGTTAAGCTTAGTATGCAGTCACATAGTGTACAAGTATTTGGAGCAATTTCAGGAACTCCGTAGTTCAACATTCTTGATCGATCAATGAATTCGTAACGAAGTCTTCCCATGCCTCGCCGAACAGAAGCATCTGTCTCGAATAATTTTAAAAGCATTGACGTTTTTCAAGCAAACTATGTTTAATGCAATCTTCTGAGTGTAATGTCAAGAAAATAGTTCCCGTACTTTTGGTCCTTCCATCCGGTTTTGGTCTTAGTATTCGTTTTCTCTAAAGATGTACAGTCGCATAATCAAAATAAGTCAAATAATAAATACAAGAAATGGCAAATATGTTATGTGTGATGGTATACTGTAAACTATGAAATAAAGTGATATTGTGGGAATATTTGAAACACAAGTTGTATGAGTTTGGGAGTGCTGGAATTTCAGAATATAGTGCAGCTGTTTGGTGCTCATAAATAATAAATAGCAAAGTGCAATGTTTCGCCAAGGCTTTCCATTCATTGTGGTACCATGTGTTGCGGCCGTCTCGGGTCAGCCAATTAAATCGCTTGAGCATCTCAGCAGCTCGTTTCGGATATATATCGATTCACATAAAACATGGATCTCACAGAATAGTAACGTGCATCATGAGAACAGAACCTATCTCCAATTTCCCATTTATCTATCTGTTTAATGACCTAGGAATCTGCACGTCCATCCAACCGTCTAACTGACCTATCTATAGTAGCTACTATCGACCGGCGTATCAATCCTCGTCCGCGTTTCGATCCACCTATTATCCATTTCTACATTGCACAATCTGCTTATCTCAACCTAGTCTAGACACAAAGGGAGTGTTATTAATATCGTCGTCAGACTGTCAGACGAATGTATTACCCACAGTCTCAAAACCCGAAGACTCGTAAATCATAAAACTTGATCCACTAGAAACTTTTTCAATTCGCTCTTTTATTACTTTATATTATTGCTTCATATGCTATTCGACTGCAGAAACAGATTGCAATAAAAAATAGACATTAATTCTATCTGAAAGAAGAAAATAATTCCAAAATAAAATTAGGGCTGATGCGTTTATGCAGCAAATGGTTTCAGTTCAAACGATGGATATTCTTCCAATAACAATTCATCTCAAATTTCTATTGGATTGTGTGAAATATCTTTTCTCATTTTTTTATTCCAGTGCTCCTTAAACGAAAATCGGAGAATGTTTTCAACAGCCTTATTCAAAATTACGTGATAATATTCTAAGAAAATAGTACGATTTGTATCGAAATTATTTTGCCAGGAAAACAATTTTATATGACTTTTGACTAGCCAAAATGTCAAAGTACTAGTAAATTCATACTTCTCCATATTAACATCTTTGCTTTTATTTCTATTCCACTGAATCACCTGCCATAATTGTCATATTTCCGAATTATCATTGGACATAATTCTTATTTTCCCCATACAGTAGAATCTTCTGATTTCGGAAATTGACCGAGATTCGGGACACCCATTTTCTTTTTTTTCTATATAACCAAATAGTGAAAAAGTAATAAAAGTTTCGAGCCTCAAGTTAGAAATGACAAGATATTTCAATTTCATTAAAAAAAAAAAAGTATATATTCAAGGAGAATAGGTATCCTTCCCAAGCTTGGGTCAGAGAGGAAGTAGGTTATTCCACGGCATGTCATAATTTTCATTTTTCCAAATCATCAATCATCATGAGCCATAATGTGTAATGTGAATATTATATAATTTTAATTCTTTATAACGCAAATTGTGTTTGGTTACAGTATTGAGCTCAACAAGATAGGCGCAACATTCAAATTGCACCAATTTAAAATCGAATTTACGTCCATTTCGTGCAGCGCCATTTTCCCCAACCACCATTTCTGCAAAGAAAAATGTTAATTGGATGTGAAAAAATCTGCCCGCTGCGCGGGTAAATTCTTATAGCGCGCTCCGCTCGCAAGTTTGAGCGCGCCCAGGGCGCGCGTCATTCGAATCTCCCGCTTCGCGCTCGATAATGTATTTACCTCGCGCTACGCGCTCGGTTTGTTTTTCACCTCGCGCTTCGCGCCCGGCTTCATACGTGCTTGATTCAGTTTACAATGCATGTATTGCATATACAGAGTTGCAAATTTTGCAAAATTGCTGAAAACCTCTACTTCTATGAAGATTATTGATTTTTTGAACATTTTTTATGAAATTTTTTTTTTTTTATATTTAGTTTACTTAAGGCTCTACTGGTCTTAAGGAACACATTCTCATTACAATACTCGCCACTAATATTTACGAATCGCATAGTTTGGCTAGCAAATGGAATTTTACATCGTTTAAAAAGCGTTATCACGATTAAAACAGAAAATATACACCTCATTGCAAAAATTTCATGCAAAAATTGTAGAACGATGAACAACTTTCCTATTAATTTTTTCTTCCTGTCTCTTATTGTTTGTCTTGGAGATGGAATTTTTTTTTGTAAGTGCGTTATCGCTAATGGAACGAAAACTATTCTTCTCATCGAAAAATAGTCGACAGTAAATTTGTAGATTTTTTGAAGGTAAACAATTTGTGTAGTTCCAATTTTTTTCATCCCTCGCATAGTTTTGCTCAAAAATGGAATTTTTCAATTTTGGTAAAATTTTGAACGTTATTAATCAAAAACCACACATCTTATGAAAAAATGGTATGCATAAAATTTATAGGTTTTTTTATAATGAATAATTTTTGTTCTTAACATTATTTCGCACCTTGCATAGTTTGACCAAAAAATGAATCTTTCTATTTTTCATTCTTCTTTAACCCACTATAAGAAACAGTTCTTACAATTTTTGAATCTTAGAAAAAAATCCAAAAAAATGTTCAAAATGCTCTCTCTCTTCTATTTTTAATCCAAAATAGCTGTTTAACGAACGCCACTTGTATTTTTGGTCCCTCAAAATGGGTGCCAAAG
>WSXT02123985.1:0-10875 GCA_011762715.2 Neuroterus valhalla | reverse complement strand
GGGACGCGTGGCGGTCTCGGGTAGATGAGGCAATGAACTTTCGAGTTCCAAATGCTGATAAATAATAATAATCTTGAGTAGTTCTGATACCAAATTCACATGTGAAATGACGATAATCACAGTGTTCAATAGCATCAGCTTCCTGCTACCAACCGAGCCCATCCTTCTCTTCCCTTTTCCGGTTTGCTTCCGCTTATCTCTTTTTATTCTTCCTGCTGACAGATCCGACGGATGTTGGCAGGATAATAAAGTTAACGTGTACATTTCCAACTCCGACGACTCTGTGCCTCCTCCTCAAACCTACTGCGATGTCCTACAGAAGATTTATTAACCGCATTAACGTCCTTTAACATTCTTCCACTTACTATTTACGAGTTCTTTTTGGCTCTCTTTCTCGTCAATTCACTCACATCGGTACCTCCTCTATCTTGGGTTGGCAGCCTTAACTCCTCATTCTCGTTTTGTGTTGGCACCTAGCGTCGCTACGCGAACGTGGCGTTGCGCGTGACATCTAGTCGTCGGAGAACTAGTCGCTGGAGAACTAGTCGCGGGACATCTAGTCGCCAAGACAACTAGTCGCCAGGGAAACTATTTGATGGGGCATCTAGTCGCCAGGATGCGTAGTAGTATACAGAATTTGACGTAGCATTGAAACCAATGATTTCATTCATTCAAATTCAACTAATCAATCAAGTTCAATTTCTATTAAAAGTAGACTTATTAACAAAACTATTCAAAATTTACCTAAAAAGATGAGTTTTTGACGAAATAATTTAATTTTAAACTCAATAGTGTATTTAGAGCTTACTGAGATAAATTTTCAAAAAATTGGTGGAATCCTCAAACAGAATACATCAAAATTCAACAAAAAATAGTTGAATATTCCAATCACTCTCTGCTCAAAAAGAAGGATCTTGAACACAGCAGTCAAATTAAATTTTCAATAAATAAATAAATTGTTGACAAAAATGTTCGATTTTGAGCCAAAGAAACAGATAATTGACAAAGTAGTTGAATTTTACACCAAAGAATTGATTTTAAGCCTACTAAGATGATTTTTCCGTCAATTAAAAAGATTGAACATTAACCAAAGAGTTTGTGGATAACAATACCATCGTCGATAGCAAATTTATTCATACATGATAAACCAGTCAGTTGTGCTCCAATATTGTTTATTTATAGATTATAAGATAATACAATTATTTTAAATTAATTGCGTTAAATTAAAGCAATAAAATCCTATATTTTTCCGCACTGAGCAAAATTGGATTCGTCTTCGATAATTAGAAGAGACCCTTAATCGAAGATATTAATATTGATATGAAAAATAAATTTTGAAAAATTTTTTGTCCAAAATTTGAGTAAGAAGAAATCGCACATCAGAATTCCCAGGGAAAGATAGGAACTGAAATCAAAATTATGTATAATAATTTGGAAGGACCTCTGACCTGGAAGACAAGATAATGAAAAAATTTATTTATAAACAACAGAAATTCGGATCCATTTTTTGTCAAAGATTCCTAAAAATATATTTTTGAATCCCTAGAAAAATAGAGCAATTGAAATCGGAAATTTTGTTTAATAATTCAAAGGGATCCTCGAAGTAGAATGATAAAGAATAAAAAACATTCATGAATAACAAACCGAAATATGAATCAATTTATTGTCAGATATTTCTAAGCAAAAAATTCATTTCTAAATCCTGAGAAAAATTTAGCGATTAAATATTTCAATTGAATCTGGATCCTATTTTAACGTGTTATCCCTAGTTTACAGAAAACCTCAAAATTTTTTATTTTTCAAAAAAAAGAATACTTTTTTTTTGCATGATTGAAAACAAAAAAAGGGAGAAATAAAGCAGATTAAATTTTTGATTCCTTAAATTATTAAATTTCTGAAAATTCTAGAATTTTTATAATAGTAATGGCTAAAAAAGTTCCGTTCATTAAATTTTAATTTTAATTTTTTCTGAATTTGATTCCACAGATTAATAAATTTCTAAAAATTCTCGAATTATTATAATAATATTAACTAAAAAAGTGTCAGTCATGAAAATTTAAATTTTATCAAATAAAACAAAATTTTATTTTATTCTGAATTTGATTCCACAAATTATTGAATTTTCTAAAACTCTAGAATTATTATAATAAAAATAATAACTAAAAAAGTGTCAGTCATGAAAATCTGAATTTTATCGAATAAAACTGATTTAAAATTTTAATGTACTCTAGATAGGATTTTAAAAATGATTAAATTTTCAAAAATTCTGAAATTATTCTATTAATAATAGAATAAAACACGAATCAGACATTTTTACACATAGAACGTTTAAGATACATTTTTCAAATAATCTGATTGCAAAAATAATATAGAAGTAAAAAAAATTGTATATATTTCCTATGTTATGGCGAATTTTTTATGCAAATATGTTTACCTCCATGCCGAAACAGCCTACTTCGTCACTGGACTTGTGGCGACTAGATGTCCCAGCGTCTAGTTGTCTCAGCGAATAGTTGTTCCAGCGACTAGTTGTTCTGGCGACTAATGGTTCTGGCGACTAATGGTTCTGGCGACTAGTTGTTCTGGCGACTAGTTGTTCTGGCGACTAATGGTTCTGGCGACTAGTTGTTCTGGCGACTAGTTGTTCTGGCGAATAGTTATCCAAGCGTCTATATCTCCCAGCGACTTGTTGTCCCGGCCACTAGTTATCCTGGCGACTATATGCCATAGCAACTAGTTGTCATGGCAACTAGATATCCAGCGACTAATTGTCCCAGCGACTAGTTGTCCCGGCCACTAGTTATCCTGGTGATTCGATGCCACAGCAACTAGTTATCGTGGCAACTATATATCCCAGCGAATAGATGTCCCAGCGACTAGTTGTCCCGGCGACTAGTTGTCCCGGACACTAGTTGTCCCGGCCATTAGCTGTCCCGGCCACTAGTTATCCGGGTGACTAGTGATCTTGGTGACTAAATGCCACAGCAACTAGTTATCATGGCAACTATATATCCCAGCGACTAGTTGTCCCGGCGACTAGTTGTCCCGGCCACTAGTTGTCCTGGTGATTCGATGCCACAGCAACAAGTTATCGTGGCAACTATATATCCCAGCGAATAGATGTCCCAGCGACTAGTTGTTCCAGCGACTAGTTGTCCCGGCGACTAGTTGTCCCGGCGACTCGTTGTCCCAGCCATTAGCTGTCCCGGCCACTAGTTATCCTGGTGACTAGTGATCTTGGTGACTAGATGCCACAGCAACTAGTTATCCTGGTGACTAGTGATCTTGGTGACTAGATGCCACAGCAACTAGTTATCATGGCAACTATATATCCTAGCCACTAGATGTCCAAGCGACTAATTGTCCCAGCGAATAGTTGTCCCGGCCACTAGTTATCCTGGTGATTCGATGCCACAGCAACTAGTTATCGTGGCAACTATATATCCCATCGAATAGATGTCCCAGCGACTAGTTGTCCCAGCGACTAGTTGTCCCGGCCACTAGTTGTCTCGGCCACTAGTAATCCTGGTGACTAGTTATTCTGGTGACTAGATGCCACAGCAACTAGTTATCATGGCAACTATATATCCCAGCGAATAGATTTCCAAGCGACTAATTGTCACAGCGACTAGTTGTCCTGGCGACTAGTTATCCCGGCGTCTATATCTCCCAGCGACTTGTTTTCCTAGCGACTAGATGCCACAGCAACTAATTGTCATGGTGAGTAGATATCCCAGCGACTAGATGTCCCAGCGACTAGTTGCCCCAGCGACTAGTTATCACGGCGTCTACATCTCCCAGAGACTATATCTTCCAGCCCTTATATCTTCCGGCGACCAGTTGTCGTGGCGACTAGTTGTCATGGCGACTTACACGGCGACTGTATGTCCCGGCGATTTGTTCTTCTGGCCACTACTTATCTTGGCGACTAGATATCCTAGCGACTAGTTGTCGTAGAGACTAGTTGTCCTGGCGACTAGTTGTCCCGGCCACTAGTTATCCTGGTGACTAGATGCCACAGCAACTAGTTTTCGTGGCAACTATATATCCCAGCGACTAAATGTCCCAGCGACTAGTTGTCCCAGCGACTAGTTGTCCTGGCGACTAGTTATCCCGACGTCTATATCTCCCGGTGACTTGTTTTCGAACAATTGGTTTTATTTTTGCAATCATGAATCAATGTAGTTGATAGAAGATATGAAAGGGTTTTTAAGGTTTCTAGATTCGAACCTGAAGACGGAATTCCGGAAAACAAAATGGCGGATGAACTACTGACTAAAAGTTTTCAAAAAATCGGCCTAGTGTTCGAAATTTCATTTCAATTTACTTGATAGACGATAGACAAGAGTTTTGGAGATCGTTGAATTCGATTCCGAAGTCAAAATGTGAGAAAAAAAATGGCGGATGAGTTATAGTCAATAGTTTCCGGAAAATTGGTTTTATTTCTTCAATAATGAATCAATGTAGTTTATAGAAGATATGTAAGGGTTTTTAAGGCCGCTGGATTTGAATCTGAAGACAGAATTTCAAAAAACAAAATGGCGGATGAGTTATATTAAAATAAAATAAAACCGAGAAATACCCCGAAAGGGATTTGGCTTAATGGTACAATAATATTAATAATAATAATAATAATAATAATAATAATAATAACAAGGCAAGGCAGTGTACGCCAATAACTTCTATTCGAGGAGTACGGCGGGTCCGATTTTTCAGGCGCAAAAATTCCTTGATTTTAATTTTAAACAAAAACAAATAACAACGCAATATTTGGAAAAAGGCCGTCTGACAAAGGCTTCATTTGGGTCTAAAGATGAGGTGCGAAAAATATTACAACTAACAATTCACCAGTGTGAGAGAATGTTCCCCTCAGCGAAAGCCTATCCTTGATGAAGCACCTTAAAGCATCAGACTATCCAACTTCATAAATTAAAAATCAATATCCCAAAATTTTTTGTGGGGCATTTGCGCACCTATTCTTGACTCTACTACATAGTGTGGCGACTTTAGTTTTCCGGCGACTAGATCAATCGCATTCCTTAAAAAAGTTTCGCTTACTATGAACTAACTATCAACGAGCAGATTAAAGAATTTAAATATAAATTTTGCTTAAACTTTTATTGAAATAAGACCTCATTTGAAAAACATCTGGTACTTCCTTGACCCATATGTTGTTTCACAGGACAGATTATTAGATTGTTATTTAAAGAATCGAAACAAATCTGTGTTTCCAATCCTATAAGATGCCGTTCTCTCAAACCCAAATGCCATATGGACTCCACGATTTTCTGTGAATGGGCGTTTTCTGGGCGGGTTTAATAGTCCCGAAACCTCCGTGATCGCTATTAAAAAAAAACACCCTCAAACACCTGAAAATTACCAATTTGACTAATGTCATCATTTTTTAACCACACGTTCTCTACAGGAATTCATTCCTGATGCTGGATTCACACAAAACGGGAAATGAATCCACTCAGCGAAATAGATTGATACAAAGCTCCAATTTCGATAGTGCGCTTTGGTGTGGTTTACTGCGGTTTTGACATGCACTAATTGTTGCGTGGTTGTACTCTTTTTAATTTAATGAAAATCAACACTGATTTTCTCTGTTAGAAATTTGTTTAAAAAAAGCCTAGAGCCCAGAATTCTTGGTCGATTTCAATTTTTTCATTTTTAATACCCAACAATGGATTCTAAACTGAATGAAAAATCGTAATGTACTCGAAATGAATCGAAATCGTTATAGAGATAAAATGAAAAATTAATTCATGAACGAAATTTCAACAAAATAAAAAAATTTCTAACGAAAAAAGATGAATATTTGACCAAATATGAAATAGTAACAGTTTCAGTTAGAAACACAAGCAAATCTAGGACGAAACGCCTGAGGTAGACATTACTACAGAAAAAATATTTTTCTGAAAAACATTCTTTTCAGAATAAATTCTCTCGTGACCCTAAAAGCCAAAGTTTACCATCAAACATACATTTATGAATTTAAAATGAGGGTCGATATAACTACATCTTTCAGAATTAAAAAACTTATACATTAAAAATCATATTGCTTCCAAAATATCTTTATTTTCCACGGGAGAAATGAATTTTTAACGGAAACGATAAATCTATTGAGAAGTTGAATTTTTAACCGAAAAAAAATATTCCCCGTAAAAAAGCTAATTTCTAACAGAGACAGAGTATTAAATTTCAACTAAAATGACGGGTTATCGAGGAGAAAAAGTGAATTTGAAAAAAAATATTTGAATTTTCAACCAAAAAGATGAATCTTTGATAAAAGAAAAAAATTCTACCAAGTAGCTCAATTTTACTAACCGGTTTAGTTTTCAATCAAGAGGATCAAGTTTTCGAAAAAACAAGCGGATTTCAAGAAAATATTTGAATTTTTAACCGAGAAGATGAATATTTAATAGAAAAACAAATTCTACCGAGTAGCTCAATTCTGTTGAGAAGATGAATTTTCAACCGAAAAAAAAAATTCCCCAAAAAAAAAGCTAATTTCTAACAGAGACAGTATTCAATCTTAACTAAAATGACGGGTTATCAAGGAGATAAAGTGAATTTAAGAAAAAAATATTTGAATTTTCAACCAAAAAGATAAATCTTTGATAAAAGAGGAAAATTCTACCCAGTAGCTCAATTTCACTAACCAGTTTAGTTTTCAATCAAGCGGATAAAGTTTTCGGACACAAAAAGCGGATTTTTAAGTGAATATTTAAATTTTAACCGAAAATATTAATATTTAATAGGAAAACAATTCTACTGAGTAGCTCAATTCTGTTAAGAAGTTTAATTTTCAACCGAAAAAAAAATGACGGATTTTAAATGAGAAAAAGTGAATTTTTAAGAGAATATTTGAATTTTCAACCAAGAAGATGATTTTTGATAAAAGAGAAAAATTTTGCCGAATAGCTCAATTTTACGAAGCGGTTTAGTTTCAAACCAAGTGATGAAGTTCATTATTTTAAAAAAAGCGAATTTTCAATAAAATATTTATTAGTTATCTACTAAAATGATGGATCTTTTATGAAAAATTTTAATTTTCAACGGGAGGAGTTCAACTTTCAACTGAATAGCTCAATTTTATATTTTAACTCTAAGTATTATTACTTAAAGTTAAAATATAAAAAGACGAATTGCCAATTTAAAATGTTGCACTTTTCAGTCAAAAATTCAATTTCAACTAAAATGACCAAGAGGATAAAGTTTACAATAGAAAAAAAGTGAATGTTCAACAAAATATTCAATAATTATCAACTGAAATGGCGGATCTTCAATCAAAAATGTGAATTTTTAACCAAAAAAAAGTCCAACTTCTAAATGATTAGTCCAATTTTTCACCAAAACATTCAAATTTTCAGCGGATTTTTAGAGGAAGTTTCAAGCAATAACATGACTTCTTTTACTATAATAGTTGAACTTTCAACTCCATAGTTGTTTCAAGTGAAAATAGAAGAAGTTCCATTTTCAACACATAGTTGATTTTTGTGTCAAAATATTTAAAAGTTTCAGCCAAATAAGTGAATTTTCTATAGAAATAGTTTAAGTTCAAACCTATAAAGGTGACCTGGCAACAAAATTGTTGAATTTTCAACAAAAGAAATTGAATTTGTAGCCAAGGAATTTCTAATTTGCAGTTGAATTTTTAACCAAAAAACATGACATTGATGGAAATGTAGACTTTTCAAATCAAAAAGACTAATTTTTTACTAAAATAATTGGACTTTCTGTCAAATAGTTGAATTTCTACCAAAATAGTTAAGATTCAAACCGGGGAAGATAAATCTTTCAAAAACTATATAATTTTCAACAAAATAATCGACTCATAACTGAAAATAGTTGAAATCTCAAAAAGAAAGATTCATTTTTGAGTAAAATTATGAATATTCAACTGATGTAGATACATATTCTCTGTGCAAAAATCCGATACAAAAAAATAAAATCTTACACAGAATTGTAAAATTTCTACCCAAAAAATCAATTCCCAATCGCAATAAAGAATTTTCAACGACTTTTTCCAAATCGCTCTTCGTTGAGAATCATTTTTTTTTTTTAAATCCAACTACTAGTTTAAAAAATGGCAACCTTTTTTTAGAAGATAAATTTTTGTTTTTTTCATTCCATTTTATATTTTATACTGATCCTCAGGTTTAAAATTTAAAAATTTTGGTAGAGAATTCAGAACTGTTCTGTTCAAATACAAATTTGTTTAGAAAATAGGCTCTCTGGCTCGAAAAATCAACAAGTTCCAGGAATTTCATATATTTTTGTTTGAAAATGCAATTGTTCGATTAGGAATTTCTAATTTTGCTTGAAACTCGTTCGTATCTTGCTGAAATAATTTGTTTGTAAAATCAAAAAACATTGGTTGATTCCTAAAATGTTTAAAAAATTTTTATGTTGTTCACAACTTGCACTGAAATACAAAGCAGATTTACCGAAGAAAATGTTGAATCTTAGAACCACCAACTTTTAAATCTATTTATAAATATGAATTTAAAATATTACATGTACTAATTTCCAATCTTATTTTCCACTGTCCTGATTTTTATTATTTTGAGATTATCTAGATTTTTACTAAATCATGAGAAAAAGTTGTGGAATGTTTAATTATTCACATGATTTGTTAACACAAAGTGTAATGAAGAAGGAATAAAAAAATAATCTCTCTTACCCTTTTAAGAATTAAGTTGAGAATCATTCAAGAATAAAGGATCAAAATCGACTCAGAATTCTGAATTCTAGGCTCTCTTGAAATTCAAATGAGTACCTGTGCGTATAAAAATGAAATTCCATTCCTCCATGAACATTCCTTGGAAGAAAAAGAAAATATAAAAGCTGAGGGACGCGTTTTCCGTATTATTACCGGAGAAAGATTATTATTACCGCTGCAAAAAGATGCCTAGCTACGGCAGGAAGATACGGTTAGCCCCTTCCCCAACCTGCGTCAGGAAGATACCATCTGCCCCCTCCTAGCCGCGGCAGAGCGACACCGTCAGCTCCCCTTCTAGTAGCGGCAAGGAGATAGATTGGCCCCCCTCCTAGCTGCGACAGGATGATACCGTCTGGCTCTCCTAGCCGCGGCAGGGAGATACGGTAAGCTCCCCTCCTAGCCGCAGCAGGAAGATACGGTGAGCCCCCCTCCTAGTCGTGGCCCCCCTCCTAGCTGCGTCAGGTTGAAACCTTCAGCCTTATTCGTAGCCACTGCAGGTACATACGGTAAGCCTCTCTTCTAGTCGTGGCAAGGAGATATAAAAAGCCTCCCTCCTAGTTGCGGCAAGGAGATAGGTTAGCCCCCTCCTGGCTGCGACAGGGAGATACCATCTGTCCCCTTCAAGACGCGGTAGGTAGATACCGCCAGCCTTATTCCTAGCCACTGCAGGTAGATGGGGTAAGCCTCCCTCCTAGTCGTGGCGAGGAGATACGGTAAGCCTCCCTCCTAGTTGCGGCAAGGAGATAGGTAAGCCCCCTCCTGGCTCCTCCTAGCCACGGCAGAGAGATCTGGTAAGCCCTCTCCTAGCCGCGGCAGGTAGAAACCTTCCGCCTTATTCCTAGCTACGGCAGAGAGATACGTTAGGCCCCCCTCCCAGCTGCGGCAGGTAGAAACCTTCAGCCTTCTTCGTAGCCACTGCAGGTAGATACGGTAAGCCTCCCTCCTAGTCGTGGCAAGGAGATACGGTAAGCCTCCCTCCTAGTTGCGGCAAGGAGATAGGTTAGCCCCCTCCTGGCTCCTCCTAGCCACAGCAGAGAGATCCGGTAAGCCCCCCTCCTAGCCGCGGCAGGTAGAAACCTTCCGCCTTATTCCTAGCTACGGCAGGGAAATACGGTAGGCCCCCTCCTAGCCGTAGCAGGTAGAAACCTTCAGCCTTATTCCTAGCCACTGCAGGTAGATACGGTAAGCCTTCCTTCCAGTTGTGGCAAGGAGATATGGTAAGCCTCCCTCCTAGCTGCGGCAAGGAGATAGGTTAGCCCCCTCCTGGCTGCGACAGGGAGATACCATCTGTCCCCTTCAAGCCGCGGTAGGTAGATACCGACAGCCCCCCTCCTAGCCGCGGCAGGTAGAAACCTTCAGCCTTATTCCTAGCCACTGCAGGTAGATACGGTGAGCCTCCCTTCTAGTTGCGGCAAGAAGATAGGTTAGCCCCCTCCTGACTCCTCCTAGCCACGGCAGAGAGATCCGGTTAGCCTTCTCCTAGCCGTGGCAGGTAGGCGCCGTCAGCGCTTCTCCTAGCCGCGGCAGGGATCCCCATCTAACTTTCCTATACCGGGGACGGCTGATCCTTTTATTGGCACGTGTTCAACGCCACCCACATGAACTGGAATAATATAAATATTTATGATTCAAATTTTATTATTCTGCATTTATTCCCCTACATAATTTGAAAAAAAAATGAAAAGAAAAGTTGATGAAAATCGCTTGATATTTAAGGTAATAAAGAGGATCTTTGAGTGGATACAAAAATACATTCCCGTCTTTCTTTGACACTACAAAGAAACATTTTTTCGAATGTCCCTTAGCTTTTTCTTGAATATTTCAATTTTCTGGAGAAGAAATAAAAGATTCAAGAAGTGTGAGATTGTCACGCTTTGAAGCGAGGGAAATTTGGCAAAGTGGACGAGAAAGGGAAGCATCTCTTAAGCGCAAGGTACACAAGAAGGTAACGAACGCACGGTGTTATACACTTATGCTCGGTCGATTCTTCTCTCAACTTGTGTACCTTTCTTTCGTTTTCCCTTCGACTTTTTTTATCACTCTTCCTCGCAAACAAACTCACATGACCTTTTTTTACACTCTAAAAAGTTTTTTCCTCAAGCCTTAGGAACCGTTTATAAACTGCGTGACCAATTTAAGGAGGAGGA
>WSXT02123974.1:0-10875 GCA_011762715.2 Neuroterus valhalla | reverse complement strand
TTCCAGTTGCTCTCGAAAATAGTTTGTTGGGTTGTCTATGACGATTATTTCGGGGAGGGGGAGGGTCCCACCCCTCCCCCTACTCTTACGCTACTGCTTTTCGAACATTATTGATACACCTCCTAAAATTAATCCTGCATTCAAAGAGTAAAGAAAGTATATTTACCTTAGATAAACACCCAACTTGTGTATTAGTAAACTTAGATGATTTATATCAAGCAAGTCACTGATGAAAAGGAAAAAATATTCTTTTTAAAAAGAGGGTTTCTTCTTGAATTTAAGTTAGAATTGCTAATTAAACTCCCTTGAACATAAAAAATATGCAAATCAGGTGAATATTGAAGGTTGCAGAGGCTTCCCAAAATAAATATTAAAACTCGTTCCACTGTGTAGGGGAACGAAGGGGGGGGGGGGGTCAATCACCGAAATTTCGTGCAAAAAAAATTGTAACAAACTATAATTTTCTTCATACTTACTATTGATGGAAGGGTCATTTCTCGCTTTAGTGTCAGGTAAAATAGAATACATGTGATAAACAATTAGTTCAGATAAATACTCTACCGTATTAGTTTCTAAAATGAAAAAATTATGTTGTTTTTAAATCTTGTTATTCATACGTAAATGGATTCAGTAAAAAGATGATTTTCAATAAAGAAAAGTATATGATTTTTTCATCGCTTAAACAATTCGTTTAGACATTGAAGTCACGGAAGAAATAAAAAAAAATAGAAACTTAGGAACTGAACTCCCATGATTCTTACAGATTTTCTATTGTCCATTTTGACGTTAGAATTTCACTCAAGTAAGTGCTTCCATCTAGAGTCGGTAACATCGTTTAATAATTTTTTCACGTCATCCAAATTTCGAAATATAAAAATTGGATATCGGCACTACTAATAAAAATGTAAGGAATCCTTACACAAATGATTTATAAATAGTGATTAACAATAAATAAAAAGGAATTAAATTCTTTACTCGTAGATCTAAGCTTTTTTTTGGCAAAGAGAAACAGAAAATGTTTTCGTTTCTCGTAAAATGAATCCGAGCCTAAGAAACTTATTTTCTGACAAATGATTTAAAATTATTGTTATCAAAATAAATTATTATTGTATGTTTATATACAGATTTATTTTGACAAAATTAGATATCTGACAAGAATTGGACTAGGGATTCCCTCCAATTTTCATTGGCTCCTTGCTTCAACTGCGTGACCTTGAACCTGACCGTTAGTGCGTCCTTGTCGGATAACGGGGTCAATCGTGGAGAACGAGCCCTGACCTAACCTATTCTAGGCTATGTCTCGGTCCTCTAATTACAGACAAAGCCTAGGAGAGGCTAAACCAAGTTACTCTGCCTTCTTTTTGCCACCTAGGAAAAAGTTTTATATTTTTATATTGACCATATAATCACCTTATGAGTCATCATCTTCATAGAGAAACTAAGGTTTCTCAACACTCATCAAATTACCTTGAAACAAAAATCTCATCAGCCGAAGAATAATTATATCTCATTTTATTAATACAATTATTCTCAATTTTCAATCATTGATAATTGCGGTATAAAAAATATAATAAACATAAATATAACGAAAATATATTCTAAAATCAAATTATAGATAATATAAAATATTCTACTTTGAATAAATAAATAATAATTGATAAATATAATAGACAATTAATAATTTATTCAGTATCAGTGAAAGAAGAAGAAGAAGAAGAAGAAGAAGAAGAAGAAGAAGAAATGTTTCTTCTCACATTGAAAAAATTACTATGATTCATTAAATATTCATTACACAATTAATTATCATCTATAAATTTTTTATTACTTTTTTCCCCTTCCATTATCAATGAATAATTTATATGCATTAATTTGTATAAAATAATAATAAGTTTATAAATTTATTATATAATTCTTAGCTCGAATTAAACTTGAAAGTAATCAATAAGTGTTATGATTTATAATTTTACTTACTTTCATTAATTTATACTCTAAGTATGTTAACTAAATTATTCTCTCAAATAAAAAAGAAACTGCAATTCTTTTTCTTACACTTTCAAACAACTAATTAGTTTTTTTTCATATGAATCTCTTCCATAAAAAAAATTCAACGAGTCTCCTAATTTGAAAAATTATCTTCACACAACTTTTTTACTGCATCGAGATTGAGGCTTTTCTGAAGTCGACCACAATGAAATCATCGAAAAATTCGCTATCTTTTTTCTCCTCTTTTCGATATAACACTGTCTCGAGGCTATTTTTGTGAATCGGATCTTGCATATAAAGAAATCGTGTCATGCCTAAAAATACTCACCGGGTCTCGCAGGTAGCTACAAAAAGGTCGCTAAGGGAACCCCCCCTCTGCAAAAAAAAAGGATCCGCGATTTGGTATTCAAATCTCCACGGGCTATTGCCTGTGCGGCTATCGAAGTCACCTTCGTTAAAGTCTCTCTTTTTTTTCTCTTCGAACGATTACTCGCTTGAGAGATTCTTAATTAGCAATTTGCACAATTAGGTTCTCATCACAAACCACAATTTTTTATAAACAATCTATCATTAAATATTTAATTGAGAGTCAGGCTCATTTTCAATTATTTAAATTTGTAATTCATTCCCCAAGTTTTAATCAGGTAGAAATGGGTCACTGAATCAAATTAGTAAGGATTTTTACTGATTCACAACGCAATCTTACCATTCCAAATAGTAAATAGCTGTTTCATTAAAATTAATTGAATTTTTGCTGAGTGAAAATGATTATTCAATCCGCTGAATATTCCGTTTCACAAATATCCAGTGTTTCACAGCGAGTCGCACTTTCTCTATCAGTGTTAAAAATTCCATATCGACACCTTAATAAGCACTTGATAGAAATTATTTCTGAATTTCGATAGAGGCCTCAAATATTGTTTTTCTTCACTTCTGCTTTGAAACAATTGTTTAGCTGCACAACAAAATTGTCACTTCGGGACGTAATCCTTCTCTCGTGGCGTACCTTCACTGAACTGATCTACTGTCGCTGAAATTACACGATTAATACCGGGTGCTTTCAAACACAGATCGAGACTTCTATCAAACCGAGGCTTAGAAACTTTCATTTTTTTTCCTAGAGTATTAAATTGATTCAGAGAAGAATAGTAGTATAGTAGAATGTACAAAATCAGTAGGGGAAACAATTTTGCAAAGAATCAAAAAAATGGTTTTGCTTCGAAAGAGTTGGGTAGATTTTTCTTTCTAATCCCCCCACCCCGCTCATTATTTGGTACTCTTTATTATACTGTATTTTGATAAGAGCATGAAAACTCGGGTCTATTTAAATATGAATTTCAGCACACATATTAAATTGTTTTAGAAGCTTTTTCGAAACCTTTCATAGAGATTGTACTTTTTACTATACTGCATCGTAAAGGGCCTGAAGGAGGTCACCTTTTTAGAAACTGAAATTTTTCCGACAACATTTTGGAGCGTCTTTGAGATTCAAGTTAGAAACGATGACTGAGAACGCGATTTCTTGGAAACTTCCCCTGTAGTTGGTCCTTTTCAGCAATCTGAATCGTAAAGGATCCGAAGAGGTTCTCCTTCTTCGAAATTATAAAATTTTTTTCAACGGCATTTCCAAGCGTCTTTGAGAGTCAAAATATAGAAATCATGTTTGAGAATGCGACATCGTTAAAAACAAATGTTCGCACATGTGCCAATTGGTGCTCCTAATAAAACTTTTTTGAAGATTCTTTGGAATTCTTCCTTAGTTGATAAATTTTAGTATACTGCATCGTAAAGGGTCCGAAGGAAGTCATCTCCTTCAAAACAAGTAATGTGCTCAACACCATTTTTGAGTACGTTTGAAAGTCAAGGTAGAAACGATAGCTCAAAAGCCTTTCCTTCAGCTGGCACTTTTTACCATACTGCATCGCAAAGAGTACTACATCGTAAAGTGTACGTAAAGTGTGAGAAGAAAGTCACCTTCTCGAAATTCCACAATTTTTTTCAACACCATTTTTGAGCATCTCTGAGAATCATGGTAGAAACGCTGGTTGAGAACGCGGTCTCTTTGAAACCTTCCCTTTGGTTGATGCCTTTTACTTCACTGCATCTTTAAGGGTTAAAAGGTAGTCTTCTTCAGATTTCGAATTTTTTTCCTAACACTATTTTTGAGCGCCTTTGAGAGCCAAGATAGAAACGATGTCTGAGAACGCGGCGAATAAACCGAGCACACGGCAACCTGTGTACCCACTAACCAACCAACCGGCAACTAACCAAGGCCCATAAGGCCCAAGTGTGCGTGCGGCGATAATATATGTAACCACGTATATATTAAGCCACGTGAGAGAGCGAGGGCAGCATCTTCCTCAATCCTCCAGCTCGGTGGGGAAAGTCCGCCTTTGAGAGTCTCAACGAGAATTTCGGCTTTATGTTAAACTTCAGGGTTTAGAGTATAGATGAAGCAAACCATATTGACAACTATAATAATAGAATGTTGCACAAACTCGTGAGAGACTGTAGAAACCGGAGTTTAGAGATCCAGTCTTCAATAAAGGGAAACATTAAATGGCATAGTCACTCGAGGCATAGAATGATGAGGATAACAATTTTATTTTAGTCGTGAAGAAAGTAGGAAAGATCAGAGGTACTGGTGGCATAAGGATCCCAGTAAGAGAGTATGAAAGTGCGGAAATAATTTTAGACTTAGAGAAGTTCCAATTAGAGGTATCATTACGTAGTTCGATTTTGGTCCTTCGAGCCGGATATAGTCCTATTCGAGGTTTTGCTGCGACTGTGATTTGGAGAAACAAACTATGGCGAAATTCGATCATTATAAAATTTTGGTCCTCTGAGCAGAATCCATTCTTGGATTGATGAGAATTTTTTATTTTACATTCAATAAACATGATATATTATTTGATCTTCTAGAAATGAATTCCTTTTCTCTACCGTTGATACATATTTTATCGTTTTAGTTTTCTTGCGATTTTCATTTATGAATGCTTCCCTTTTCTAGCGTGTTTCAAATGTTCAATACCCCCTCTTCAATATTTGTATTCTTTTCAGTCCTAATTTTGCAATTTTTATAAGACTACGCTCCTTAGCGGTTCTATCGTTCTTCGTCCTATTTAATCAGTGGTTTATTTGTTTGTATCAGTTCTTACCCTATTTTACTTTTTATGAGTTTCAACTTCTCCTATTTTTTTGAATAACTCTACCTACCTAATTTTTTAGTGAAAAAAATCATATTTTTCACAAATTCTATCCAATTCTAACCTATTCTATCCATTCTCATTCAGTTTTAATGGAAGTGCATGAAAGAAGTTTCATCTAAAATTACTAAAAAAGAAGATAGATTTTGGATTTTATGGCATAGAAACAATAAGCATAGATTAGATGGTTCCAGCATAGTATAGGACATAAACAGATAGAAAGGGATAGGTTTGCAAGGAAAGAATATAACATGGAATAAAGTGAACAAAAGTAGGATGTAAATGGATAGAAAATATCAGAATTATTTAGTTTTATTATCTAAGTTCCATGTGACTTCTCTTTTCGCTCCATTCAGTATAAAATTTCAAGCTTTGTGACTCAAACTTCATCGTGTTTATTCGTCTATAAATTACATCCATCTTTATCCTTTTCTATCCTATTTCCATATCTTTTTTATCATGCTTCCAATTAAAGCATATAGGAGTTTTTCATTATAAGTATAATATTTTCATATATTTTTTGAGATTATACAAATTCAGACTTAAACGATAAAATTATTAGAATACTAGCACATCTGGCTGCGTGCTGCTGTGACTCAGCTATAATATGTTGAATCAATATTATACAAAACTATTCCATACAGTTATTCTTATTGTTATTATTTTGTGTATTGAAGATACACGGCACGAGTATATTAAAATGAAAAAACGATACACGTATTCCAATGTAGAAAACACATTTGACGTGGAATAGATTGTACCATCAAGAAATCGGAACATGACGCCATCTATTGGTTACTTTCTGGTATCTTACCCAACTTAGGTACAGTAAAATGTTAAATTATAGGTAAAAAAGTAACGTACACCGCCATCTATTACAAATTGATGGAACTTGGAAATTATGAAAACTCGTTGTTTTATAATAAACATTTACTAGCAATAAAAAAATATTAAGTTTATCATTCGATATGAAAACTTGCCATTGCTTAAGTTGGACCAAATTACACACAGTATACAAAATTTCATCAAGATCGGTTAAGTAGTTTCGGAGTTTAGTAGCGACAAACATAGTGACGACAGATTAATGTTCAGGTTAAAAATGCCTAAGGGTAGAAAATGATATGATAGCAATGATAAATTGCTAAAATGATACATAGCAATATATTGAAATGTATAGAATAAATTGTGATAAAAAGCCTGCCTGAAATTCGTCGTACAACTGTCCTCAATGTGTTTTTTTCTTAGGTTTGGTCAGCATTTCGGAATGCTTCCTCGCCACCCAGTAGAGAATAAGTTCTCACTCAACATTCTTCGCAATCTTTGATCGGCTGGTTTTTATGAAGGTCGTACGAACTATGCGAGTCTACCCACTTACTCCAGCTATACGCGTATGTTGCATACACTGACACATGTGCTTACGCCATTCAGGCCTGCAAGTTGGTAGGTATAGATACAGGTACAGGTACAGTATTCAACATTAATGGCACACCTGCGAAAGGCCATACTGATTGAATCACGAACCTCAAATGAGTAACGCAAATTTCTCATGCTAGAGGCGAAAGCGGACAAAGGACATTTAAACCTATCATTATAGGAAATGGCTTGCACAAAAGCCAACTCGTGAACCTACTTCTTGAACAAAGTCGTATATACACTCTTATAGTATCAGGTAAAGGTCACCTAGCCTCAAATCGTGAAGGAATTTAACATTACGATTAGAAGGGTAGTTTTCTAATGTTACTTAAGTTCACAACTTTTATAATCAAAAATATAAGTTTGTTTTCCTATTATCGTCAAACTGGTTTTTCTTTAATACTAGGGTCCATTTTTGGTCACGATAGATCTTTATCCCTAGAATCGTTATTTTCAGGTGTTTCAATTTGGCGCTGGCCCTAAAGATAGTTTGAAATATTACCAGAAGGGTGCATTAAAAATAAGTGCGTGAATTCACTTGGAAGTGGAGACAAGGCTCCCAAAAATTATTTCGACTTCGTTTGTGAAGCATATGTGCAAAAGAGGATTCTTGAAAAAAAAAGAAGAATGAATACGTAACGGATCAGAATTGACAATCCACTAAAAAAATCGTATCAAAAACATGGCTCTATTTTTTCGTAGATCTCAGAGAGAAATGTAGCTAGAGAGTCTTTCAAACATCAATGGGGAAGCTTAATAAATGCCGGGTCAAATTCTTCCAATTAGAAAGATTTTTTCATGAATAGGAACCACCTTAACGTGCAAGAAACACCTACCAATCTTCGGATTTTCACAAATTGCATATATCCAAATTAAGCTCTCTGCATGCTCTAAGTGAAGTTAGAGAAATGGTTGGATTCCACACAATAAAGCTTGGAATCTCCTTTTTAAAATCAGATTTAAAAACTCAGGAAAATATTCATCTCTTTTCAATTTATGATCAAATTTAATTAAGTAAAAATCTGGCACTTCTTTTGGTTCTGTAGGGTATATGTTTTCTATTAATCTGTCTAGTTTATGACAATCAACTATTTGCTGGACACTGCGCATGCGTGAAATGAAATCCTCAACTGCGCATGCTAAAAATTCCCGCCAACAGCTAGTCGACATGAATAAAAGAAAATGATAGAAAACGTTCGATTTCCTGAATGCGATTTCCGAGGAGCTCCCATAAAAAGTGTTTTTTTTTCTTCAGGAAATCGGATTTTCTAGGATTACAATTATACGTGAAACCTTCAAAAAATGACTAGCAATTAAAAGCATACAGTTTTATGAAATTATAGAATCTCCTAGAGAAAGTTTCGGGGAATTACCAAGAAATTTTGTGGAATATTGTTTTCTGAGAAATAACTGTAAACTGTTCAGAAACTGTATAGAAACTCTCTGGAAACATTATCTGTGAATTCCTTCGGAAATTCAAGGTTCTCTAGAAATACTTGGGAAAAGGATTCAGCAAGAAGTTGACAAAAAAGTTCTGAAAGTATTCTTTTGAATGCATTTATTAAATCTACCAAGGAAATTTTTATTGAAACGCACTGAAGCAAGACCCAAAAAATTTTCCTGTAAACTATCAGAAAATTCGACGGAAATCTCCACAAGTATTCAACTACATCATTGCACTGATTGAATTTTGATTAAATTAGGTACAATATTCGATCTCAAAATCGAATTGAGGTGTTAGCTTCTAGTGACTCTAGAAAGTATAAAATTGGTCCCCACCTTTTTTTCCTTTCACAGGTGTGTTTTGCTGACTACTCTTGATCCGCATTCTCCGTCTCTGGGAATTCCCTTATCAAAAATCCTGATATTGCAGCAAAAATGAAAGGAACAATATCAGGAGTACTAGTTAATATTAAGAAAGTTGCAACAACCTGAGATTTCAAATCAAAAATTAAATCTTTGCTAATGAGGAAATTTTCATGATGATGACCACTTTTTAATTTTACGAACGATTGCACACACATATACACTCACTCATACAAACAACAAACATATATTATATTCCGCATTCCCGTCCACGTCACCATGCAACGCAAAGATGGCGGACTGTGATAATTTATTAACTAGTCCGGCAAGTGGAACCTGCTGGTGCCCAGTCTGTTCGTTATATTCCCTTGCAAACCTCACCGCAAGGATTCTGTCTGAGCCTGTATCCCGTGCGCATTTTATCTAAAACGTGAAAAAATATGGATGACTGATAAACCTACTCTTTTCATTGCCAGAAGGCTTCCTGTTCTCCTAAAATCTAAATTAGATTTTATTCATGTCCCAATTAATTCATTTTCTTTTAGCAAAAATCTTAAGGGCAGACTAAGAACACTTTATATAAATTGCCACCTCTAGGTGCTAATCTGATGAAAAAATGATCTCATTCTCAAATAAGGAACAACAAAAAAGTCCCTCGTAATTTGCTAATTTGGAGTTCCAAAATGGGATCGCGCATTCCTTCGAGCATTTTTAGCAGAGCTACAATTCACTTTCCCTCTCGACCTTGCGCGAGTCCCTCTGACCACCACTATCCTCAATATAATACAGAGTGGCCGATTAGAAACCGTATTCTAAACTCAATCTGAATATATTTTTTTTGTACGCAACAAAAATTTGTAATTGTAATGCCTCCGCTCGAGATTAGAAGACCTCCTTGAGTCCATTCAACTGACACGTGACAAATCGTAGTTCTGCTATCCAAAATTATTCGCAATTTTAATTTGAGTTTTAGAGTCAGGCTCGGCCAGTACTCACAAAATGTAGCCCTTACGCTATTGCGCATGCTTCGCATTGTCTCGGCACTACGCTCTTTGCGCGCATGCCGCACGGCCGGAACATTAAAATGGAATATCTTACGATTCAATAAACGAAAGTATACTTTGTCACGGGTCGTTTGAACCGTCTCAATCTTTCTATAATCCTGAATCCAATAAAACGCTCTCTCATTCAATTTCTTGTAGCTTTTTCCTAACATTATTGTAGTTCGTGAATCACTGCGTATAATACGGATTCCGAAGATTCTGACTCTGAGCTCAGTACATACTCTGGGGACGAGTTCGCTCTCTGGAGAGGAAATTCTCGTAGCGTGACGCAAAAAGATAAGCGCCTAGGGCAGTTCTTTATCGCGGCGCCACTAACACGAAGAGATTTTAACCTTGCTTTCGCATCCACGTACGCTCTTGCGGTTTTTGTATGAAAAACACGTACACTGCGAAACGGTTGTCTATCTTTAGCCTTCACTGTGCAGAATTATATTCATAGAAAGAAACTATTTGAAAATCTATCAACTATTCCAGGAAGTTATCATTTCATTTTTATTTTAATGAAATTGATATTGAACTTTTTAATGAATTGAATTAGTTTTTATCCTGATCAAAAATATTTATTTATAGCAGCTGATTCATTAGGCAAGAATATTTATCGCGCACAATTCAATTGGATTCACTAATCCCTGTGTGAATAATTTCTATCGTGAACAATAAAGAGGTTTAATGTCATCGTTTCACAATATGCGAATTCTGCATTCCCTCATTTATCGCAACACAAATTCGCTCCGAATGATTTGTTGCAAAACATATTTTCACGCCAATTCCTATTCGTGAGGAAATGATTCAGCATTTTTGTTATTAAAACTTGGATAAAACAAAGGGTAAAAAATTGTTCAACTGAAAATTCTGGGGTAATCTTGGCATGCAAATAAATTAAGATCGGTAGCAGTAAAATGAAAAAAAAGCGATCTTCTTCTTGTCGATCTTTTTTTTCTCCTTGCCAAGATCACTAAAGAATTTTCAACTGAACCCTTTTTTACCCTCTGTTTTTTTATTGTGAAGGAAGGAAAGCCTAATGTATTCTACAAAACTTTATTTATCAAAAAATTAGACTGAATCCCAAGAATATACAAATATGTTCTCAGGTTTCTGTAGAGAAGGTTTCGGAGTACAATTATTTTAATCTTCATCTCAATAATCTGATTAAATTCGAATTTCGTCCCTGCCAATCGGTACAAATCAGGCTGAATTCAAACTTCTAAAAAATAGTATTAATTAGAACTTCTTTTATCGACTAATGGTAAGAGATATCCCTGCTCTATGAGCAGTAGATTACGTAGCGTATTCTGCTATTCCAACAGTCGGTAGCAATCTATTATCTATCATTATTATACCATTAAGCCAAATCCCTTTCGGGGTGGGCTTAACTCGTTTACGTTTTATCATGGTAAACGAGT
>WSXT02123963.1:0-10875 GCA_011762715.2 Neuroterus valhalla | reverse complement strand
AGTCTTTTATTATAATATGAAAACTTTATTCCACTAGCTTTCGTCCAGCGACGCCAGACCTCATCAGGTATACAATACATTATATATTATTATTGGAATAAGAACTGTGGATCCTATTAGAAAAAAATTAGAAATTAGAAATTAGAAAAAAATTCATGATTGCCATAATAATGTTATTTATAATGAAAATTCTAAGCGAAGAAATAACCTTAAAATTATTATTATCCTCCCCCTTGACAGTGGAAGGGGAAGGCTTATTATTGGATGCCCCCCCCCCCTGAAACCCTTCACTGGATCCGCGCCTGGCATCACAGCTTCTTATGATGGTGGGTGGCAGAAGAAGAGAGCAGGTCGCGCGTAGAATAGTACTACCGGTGAATTTCTTTACGAGAATAATGTCTAAACTACCAGTCGTGAAATTGTGTAAAATCGTTTGATGAAATTATTGTTAAAATGCATACATTTGGTTCACCTCAAGTGCAATCAGTGTATAGGAATAACTAAAAATTGTTACACATCCGTACCAATATTATATATAATTTAGGAATGGGTGGTCAGTTGGTCGTGGGGGCTTCGGACCCGCGCTGTCTGGTTGTGGGTTCATTTCCGCCTCGCACTCTGGAAGAGCTTCGGCGGGCCACGGAGAATCGTGAGCCCGGTACCTCTAGAGTTCTTTAATTTCACTAAGTATGAAGTAGCTGTTGCTCTTGGTGGTTCGGAACCCACCTCAAACTGTAGGCCCCCTTCACCCCTGAGTTAGTGGTGAGGTGTACAAAGGGAATAGAGAGAAGGTAATGCAGAGACTCTCAGACGCGCAACAGGAAGAGAGTATAAACAAATATTCCAGTATATAATTAAGTAATAATTATTCCCGAATAAATTATCTAAATGTTGAAATTAAATTCTTATCGTACATTTTTTTATGCATCTACATACTGGTATACATTAGGGTGGTCCAAAAATGAATTCCAAAAATTTTCTTGATGCTAGATGCAAACGGTCCCCTCTAATCGTTCCAAAATCCAAAAAAATGTAAACGCGTATTTTTTTGTTCAACTTTGATTTTTAATGGCGCCTGTTGGGACTTCAAATTTGCATGAGAAAATTTGTAAACATTACAATAGATATATGGTAATTATTTTCAGGAAAAAAAGAAGAACAAGCTGCTTAAAAGAGTCAATTTCCTGAAGACTGTACATTTTTTGAATTGAGGGTGATTTTCAGGGCACCATGGGGAGTGGGTTAGGGGCGTCAAACCCATATGTATAATAGGTCAAATCCTATTGGTTGGAAAGTTCACTACAAGTCTTATAACTTTAATGTCATTTTTCCCTAACCCTCAACAATCATTCGATAAATTCCAAAAAGTAACTTTTTCCTCTGCATTTTCCCATGCAAATTCGAAGTCCCAACAGGCATTATTTTTATAAAATATTATTATTCCAGATGATTATGAATAAAAAAAAAAAAATGGGTTTACTTTTTTCAGACATCGAAACGGTTTCAGGAGATCATTCGTATTTATTCAGAAGTCGCAAATTTGGACCACCCTAGTATAGATGCATCGAAAGTATGTTGCGTAAAAAGTTATTATGGTGGAGAAAAACAAATGATTGTTTGGAACCTGTTCCCGGGTTCTGTGGAAACTTGCGGCAAGTATTTTTATACGAGGTTTAAGGGAGAAACAAGTTCTCACCGATTTTCAGAGGAATTCTCACATATATTTCCTGAAATATTGTGCCATATTAGTATATCTATTCTGAAATTGTGAGCATACCTATCCACATTAACTTCGAAATTAATAGAGAAATATGGAATAACTCCGAGTCCATCTGTGATGTAGATAAGTGACATTGTAAACATTTTCATAAAATCACGGGGTTTCCAAAGAAGATATCACAACTCTTCTAGTAGCCCCAGAAAGTTATTAATATAAAAAGTGAACAATTTGTCTCTGCTACGCCATGATAGTAACACTTGAATTTCATTTGGCAGGTTATGGAATGGGAATCGGCAAATATTCGAGTCGTGATTTCACGAGTATTAACAAAGTAATGCATTCAGACATGGCAGGGGAGATCTTAACAAAAAATCAAGACTTTGTTCAAGAAAACGTTGAACTTAAGACATTAATTGGGTGCGAATATTCCAGTGTTATAGCAATTTCGCGTCGGGAGGTAGACTACGAGGTTATCAACTTAACTGATATAAATCATGCCACAACGGATCTTACCCAATTTCTGTACGCCTTGAAAACTGTGCAAACTCCGGAAATAAACTATTGCAAATATTGTTCCAACGCGGTTTTAAAGAAGAATGAAGGTAACGTAGAAGCGACAAGAAGATCATCCTGAACAAGGTGCCTCATGCAGTTGAAGAACACGAAAATTCACGCAGGTCTTGGTGTGACTATAAAAAAAACCCACAAGATTATAAGCGAAAAATTTTACCGAATGGGAAAGGTTTGGCTAGTATTTTACTCTATTTGCGGATTCAGACAGGAAACTAGCTCCATGTGGTTCTAGCCAAACAAATGAATCATTGAATATGATATTTGCAAGCAAAGCGCCAAAGACTGGACACTATGGAGGATCTGCTTCCAATGATTTCAGAATTGGAGCTGCTTTTTGTCAAAAGAATATAGGAACTGTTTATATTGATGATGTGAATGACAACTCCATTTATCGCCTCTAAGCAAAAGATCGATAAAATATAGACAGAAGCAGGATAGTGTAACCAAGGTACTTAGCATTGAATCTCAGTCAATCGGTTTCTAAAGGAGACGTTGGGCTGGTCTGGGACCTGATGACCTAAGTGCTACAACCTTTAGCCACTGCATAGCTATCTGAGTACAAGAATGAGTCCTTCTGCAGAATCCAAGGCATAAATCATCGTCGTTTCCAGCACCTCCACTCAACGATGAGATCGTTTGAGTATTGTTCACTTAAATAAGTCCCCAGTGGGCACCAGGACGTTCTTAAGACGTCTTTAGGACGTACATCTACGTCTTGATACTTGGCGTCTTTAAGACATCCTTTGGCTCTTATAATGTCTTTGAAAGGGCCTGAAGACATCCTCAAGACGTCCGCCAAAAGACGTCTAGAGGACAACCTTAGGACATGTGTGCCCACTGGGTCCGCACTCCTTCCGGAAAGTTGACAGCTTTATGTGATTGAGTGGTTTGGTGAGCATGTCTGCTAACATTTCCTCTGTGCGGCAATAGATGTACCGAATCAGGTCCTTTCCCTTCATATCTTTCAGGTGGTGGTATTTCGTCGTGGTGTGCTTAGTTTCTTTTGATGAATTTCCTATTCTTATCCACTTTCAGGCAACTTTGATTACCCTCTTTTATTTGTACCAGAATTTCTTGTTTTCGTCCTAAATCTTTAAGCAATCGCTGCAACCATATTTCTTCTTGAGTTGCTTCTGCTAGAGCAATATATTCGGCTTCCGTGTATGATAAGACAACGCATTTTTGTTTTTTGCAGGCCCGACTCACGGTGGCTTCGTTGATTTTGAACACGTATCCGCTGTTTGATTTCCTGCCCTTAATATTTCGCCCAGTCTGCGTCAGCGTAGCAGTGCAGAAGAACGCTTTCCTTTTTACTTGCGAGTTTCAGCTTCAGATCCTTGGTTCTCTTCAAATACCTAGAGACCCTTTTGCTTCATTCCAACCGATATTCTTGGTTGTCGTCCATAGGCTTGTCATTTTCGATCTTCAGGTACCCTGTATCCAGTGGTATTCTCGATGATTTTGCGTCTTCCAGTCCGAAAGATTTCAATATCTTCTCAATATATCTTGTCTGACTGATACTAAACATTCCTTCTTGGTCACGTTCAATCTCCATTCCAAGGTAGTGATGTATTTTTCCCAAACTTGGTAGTTTGAAGAATTGTCCTAAAGCTTCACACATCTCGATGACATCCTTATCCGTGACCTCGTAGTATTTTGTCGACTTTATCTTTCCAGACTTTCGCTGCTTGTTTGAACCCATACAGGCTTTTATTTAACTTGCACACCATGTTTTCCTTTCCTGAAAGTTTGAAATCTTCCGGCTGATTATTATACATTGTTTCCTTACTACAGGCGCAAAAACTTCGTCGTAATCGACTCCGTATTCCTGCGAGAAACCCTGTGCAACTAGTCTTGCCTTGTATTTAGATGTTATGCCTTAGGATCTTTTTTTAGTTTGAATACCCACTTGCATCCAATTACCTTTCTGTCTTTTGGTGGCTCGACCAGCGTCCACGTTTCATTTTTCATTAACAAGTGGATTTCTTCCTCCGCTACTTTTCTCCAATCTTCTTCATTGACACTACACATTGCTTCCCTTAAATGTGGGCCCTATGCAGTTTGCATAGGGCCACAAACATCCGTATGCGCCAGTTCCAGTATTGCATCTGTATATTTGATTTTAATTGTTTCGGGAATGGTTTCTGCGTGATTTTTCCTCTAATACAGCTTTCACATGCCTGTCTAAGACCGCGATCCTTTATGTGTATACCTGTGGCGAGGTCTTTCGTTTCCAGTTCCTAAACTTCGTCGGATCCCTGTGTTCAAAAAGTCTATGCCATGTGCACTGGCAATGCTCATTGTGATAATCCTCTTTTGCTGCACTGTAAGCCGCTTGTAAAGTATCCAGCTTATACAGGTTTCCGTGGGTGTGACCGAGAGCCATTGTCTTGCTGTCTTTTTTGATTCTGCATTCTTTATTGTCGAATGATACTTTAAAACCCTTCTGAGTAATTTTCTTTGCCGAAAAGTCGTACATAGAGAATATCCTGGATGGTTATGCTAACTGGATTACCGACCCCTCCTAGACAGTTTGTGACACCTGATCCTACGCCGTGTACCTTCAGTCTTGTCCCTTTCTTGGCTACTTGAACTGTTGTCTACATTGGGAAAGAAAAGAAAGATCAGAAAAGAATCTTCGGTCATTTGTCATATGGCTCGATGCCCCTGAGTCTATAAACTAATCTCCTTGATCATTATGAATTTCCTTCACTGTTGTCAGGAAGCAGATGTTTGCTGGATTTTCAGTCTCTCCAGCTTTACGAGCTTGTTCCTTGTCCTTAATTGCTTTCCATCTGATGTATTTACTACAGTCCCTTTTGGAATGGAGAGCTCCCTTGCAGAAAAAACAATTTACCTGGTAATTCTCGTAACCTTTTCTCAGACTTGCCTTCATCGACATCTTAATTGCTTCGAGAATTTGCTGCTCCTGACTCCCTTTGCCTCCTATATTCGTTCAACAGCTTTCCTTTAATGAAAGAAATCGTGAGTTCTTTCTCATCGCGCGGCACCAGAGCTGTGATGAGCGTATTGTAAGAATCCGGCAAACTTATGAATATCAGGGAAATAATCATGTCTTCGTCCATACTCCTATCGATAGCAGCCAGCTTGTCGACGAGATCCAGCATCGCGGTTAAGTGCTTTTCCATATCACCGTTTTCCTCTAATCTAAAATTACAAATATGCTTTATTAAAAATACTTTGCTTGTTGCAGTTAATTTTACGTGATAATCCTTCAAGGTTTTCCAAGCTTCTTTTGCTGTATATGCGCTCCTCACGTGGATAAGCTGAAGATTCTTTACTAATAGACCAATTATAGCACGGACTTTGCAATCCTTCCTTTTCTATTCTGCCTCCGTTGTACAAGTAGGTTTTTCATCAGTAACGACTTCCCAAAGATCTTCTGAAACCAGCAGCATCTCAAGTATATATTTCCATATCTGGTAATTGTCACTGTTGAGTTTCTCGATTTTGTATTCGGTTGCCGTGGATTCACTCATCTTCAAGTCACTTTTTTTATCAATCACGCGCACTATATCCTTATGCACTTATCCTAACTGTATCCTTATACACTCACTGTATCCTTATGCACTCACTGTGTCCTTATGTGCTAACTGTATCCTTATACACTCACTGTATCCTGTCTATTTCTTTCACGATTATTTGTCCTTCACTTTTCTTACCGAGGATTTGTCTATCCGCTTTGAACTTGATAAACTGTTGCTTCTGTTAATGAAACTGAATGTCTGAGTCCATAACCTGTTGACAGTGTGCATTATCAATAGAGAACAATGAATAAATGAACACACATATATATGAATTTATTACTGTGGAAGAATGGAAATAAATCTTAGGGCTCAGTCCCATAAAAATAGTCTAGTAGAATGGTGGAATAGTTTCACCAGGGGCGCAACAACCCCAGTGTCCGAGGTGTCAGGACATCCAGACGATTGGCTACGGACACCCACTGGCAATTCGTCTGGGTGTCCAAATTATTAGACGCATAAGTTAAAATATTTTATGAAAAAATTTATGTGTGAGAAGACTATAAGAGTGGCAATAGTTAATCTGTGTGTATTCGCCTTTATATATAGTACGCGTGTAGTACATGCAATGTTTTAATTGGCGCGGTGCCGTTTTCTATCTCCCAATGCTCGTGCTCGTTTTTAACAACATAGGGTTATAACAATCAGTACCTACTAAAGAGCTAAAGTGTATAATAGAAGTGAAATATTATATTGTATCAATTGAAATTTATTTGTGGAAAGAGATAAATTTGGTTTGTTTTCATTTGTAAATAACTGTAAAACATTTACCTATCAAAACCGAAATATAGATATAGCTATTTAAGGGAGTATGGTGGATAAGGCTAATAAAAGAAAGAATTACTCATCATTTCGACAGGACGCATGTTAGAGCTTACTTGAGCTATGGTTCAAGTTTTGTAATCCTTCAGAACCTCAAACTCGAGAAATTAATTATTATTCTCCACGTTTCGAGACCCCCTGAAGCCGATAATAAAGTTTTGGCGATGGTGTCTGTTGGTCTGTATGTCCGTATGCCGGCCGTCCGTCCGTCCGTAAACACGATAACTCACGAAAAAATGGACGGATTGAATCGGCCTTTGATACACTCGTTGATTGGTCCAAAAGAAAGGATGAGTTTGTTGGCCAACTATTTTGGATAGAAACTCAAAAAGATGGAGCATTTCAAAAATTTTCGAGACCCTTTTTTTGGAGATTTTATAGTTCTATGTACGGTTCTTTGTATCGTTTGGGAATTCAAAGAATTCATACTCATAACTTTTTTCGATAAAGAGGAAAGTGTCAGAGTAATAGAATTTGAAAAATTCAAAAATACAAAAGAAAATGTAGATTCCACACGAAAGATATGAGATATGAGAAAGATATGAGATTACCATAACGAAATTTCGAATTTCTTAAAAAAATGGAAAATTAAAACTTTCACTGTACAGCACATAATGGAAAATCGAAAGTTGTATTATATTCTCATCATTTATGATTGGTATAGTATGAGCATCACCCGAAATGTCACATCTCTAATTTTCAACGGATCTCTACGTTTGAGGACCCCCTAAAGCCGGAAATCATGTTTTGGCGATGGTGTCTGTCTGTATGTCCGTCCGTCTGTAAACATGATCACTCAACAAAAAATGAACGGATCAAATCGGTCTCTGATACGTTTTTTTTGTATAATGGATCTCTGTACCAATAATAGAAATAATTTTTGGGGATTGTACGCCTTGGACAGCCACTGCCTTCTATAGGTTGTTGCGCCCCTGAGTTTCACCATTTGTGTCCCAATATTCTATTTATCTAATTCCATGGGGCTGCGCTGCGTCTCATCGACTAAGATTGACTGAATGGAATTAGCTATTGTACATGCACCTATCAACCCCTGAAATGAGTCCAGAGAAGGAAGAGAGAGAAAGAGAGAGGAAGGTAGAGAAAGAGAGATTTTAGTTACAGTTTTAGGAAACATCTCTACCACTCACCACTACGAACTCACGCAAAGTGGTAAGCGATGGGAGTTTTTGACAGACGATGACGTCAGCGTCACTCATTTCCGTGAGTACTTCCGTGTCGATTTTTGGTCGCCCTCCCCCTCCCCTGTCTAAAACATATTAATGTCAAATAAAATCCATTTTACGAATCCCTCCTTTTTCGGAAACACGACGCCTTTTTCAAACAAAAATTAGATTCCTCTTCGTCTACTTCATATTGATTAAACGCGAAGGGCTATTCACTGAAGAATTCTAATGACTAACGTCGATTAACTTATCGAAAATCCTAAGGTCGTCCCTCTAGTAGTCAGTAAAACTCTCTGTTAGTTTTTGTTAGTCTTTGGTAAGTCTCTAATGATTTTCTTGTACCTCGTGGCTAGTCGGTAGACTTCAGATACATGATCACGATTGAACTCGGACCAGAGCGTCTGCTATGATCATGCGCAATAGATTTCTTTTCTGTTTACATCGCACATCACTGGCAGAATTTGCATTGAAATTTGTGTTTTGATGCAATTGGATAATTTTTTATTTGTTAAATGATGTACTGTGCAGTGATTAGCTGCTATATAGACTGCAGAAATCATTTACATGCAGTGAACCCAACTTGGAAAATAGCATATTGAGAGGTTAGTCGCAAATTGCCTACTTCTAATACATATTGCAGTTGATATATGTATACACTCACGGTTTGAAGAATATTTTGAGTATTTTCATTTCGTATGCAATATTCGTAGAATATTTGATATTACTATCGGATCACGGCTTTCCTAAATTTCATTATTTAACTTTCAATTTTCATTTTGATAACTTGAATTGATCATCAATACAGTGTCATTTTTTTACAGAGGTTAAATTTTCGAAAAACTTTTTCTTCTTTCAAAACTCATACTACTGGGAAATATTTTTTTTCTATATGTTACATTGAATAAAGTGTCGTTATACAGATGTTAAATTTTCGAAAAATTTTTTCTTCTTTCGTGTTTGCTGTTGAAATAGTATCCCAACTGAATAAATGTTTCTACGCACAGTTGCTTTACAACACAACTCTACTCACTCTATGTCGTGGTAGGACTACCTCTCCAATCGTTGAATGGATGGGGTACTTTGGATGCTTGGTCATTTCAACACGGATGTACTCGAGAACACTTAGATATGCTGTGACTCCAAATATGTGCTTAGGTTATGCGTTGAAGAAATGTCGATAGAAATAAGATGCACTATTTCCCGTTCAGAGAGATAAATCTCGATTAAATAAAAAAGCCAAATCAACGTTAAAAGAATTTTATGAATATTTTTTACTCCAGACGAAAATCAAATAGAAATGATTCATGTAGCCCTGACTGTTTATGTTAAAGCGAGGCTGCTTTGAGTCCAAATCCATTGTAGATACTGTCCGAAACCGCAATGTAATTGGAGTCCAATTGTATTCATACGACTCACCCTTAGCTATTGCCTGAATGTAATTCTCGTTCAAATCCTCTTATTATGCATTCCCTTCTTCTTTCCCGATTGAATGCACTGTTTTGCATTTATCTAGTTCAAACTCCATGTGTATTTTATTGGAAGACCGTTTTGTGATATGGATTACTTGCTCCAGTTTTAGGTTGAACTAGCGTATAGCTCCGGATTATCCATACACAGAACATGAATCAGTTAAGGGACAGCGCGAACCGTGTGGATCGTGAGGAGCAATCGACCTCTCCAATTTCATTCAAATATGAAAAAATAGGGTCCACATTAAGTCACATGCGGCAAGTCTCACCTGCGGCAAGTCTCGCCCGTGGCAAGTCTCACCTGCAGCAAGTCTCATCTGCTACAAATCTCACCTGCTTCAAGTCTCACCTGCGGCAAGTCCATTTACGGCAAGTCTTCCTTGTGTCAAGTCTCACCTGCGGCTAATCTCATCTAAGGCAAGTCTATTTGCGGCATGACTCATCTGCGACGAGTCTCTTTGCGGCAAGTCTCCCTTGCGGCATCTCTCCTGAGTAGATTATCAATATTGTGGCAAGCCTCATGAACCGAATTGTCTACCTACGGCATTCCTCTTCCTCCAAAGTAACAGAAGTGCGGCATCTCTCCGCTTGAAAAATTTGAAGTGGCAAAACGCTGTTCGTGGACGTGAGCCAGGGTTAATACCTCCCTCCTTTCCCGAGTCTCGTAGGGGCGAAAAGGTACTCCTGTGATAGGTTAAGGGAATAGTATAGGTCACAAAACCTGCCCCTTTTCCCAAGTCTCGGGGGGGGGGGGCACCCCTGTGACTGGTCCTGGACATAATGTAGGCCACATAGCTTAGAATGGTAAATCGAGTTAGGGATAGATGCTGCACTTTTGCCACTTTAGAGGTAGAGAGATGCCACAGGTAGACAATTCGGTTCGGAAAACTTGCCACAAAATTCGCAATCTACTCGGGAGAGATACCGACAGGGAGACTTGCCTCAAAGAGGCTTGCCACAAGGGAGACTTGCCGCAGATGAGACTTGCCACAGGTGAGACTCGCCGCAGATGAGACTTGCCGCAAATGGGACTTGCCGCATGTGACTCAATATGGACCCAAAAAATGTTTCAAAATGTATATATGTATGTATGTAAGCACTGTATTATATCAATATAGACCATAGATTTATTCAAAGCTGTTCGAAAACGTCAGGATTATAAATGGCTCGCGCCGTCACATATAAAATCATGCATCTTCTTCTCTTATATAACCGTTGTTGTATTTTCTATGTATATTTTCAAATAAAATGATTTGGTAGAAAAAAAAAGTTTGACCCATTATTTCAGTCGTAATCGAGGCCTAATTTATAGGTTAGATTTAAGCTTGCTTTGATATGTTATAGAGGCTTTATTTAAGCCCTCATTCTGGCTAGCGGCAGAGTGGTAGCCCGTGTTTTACCTTCATTCAAGTCCACATTATTGCTAACAACTAACTTTTAGTTTGTACGGCAGCTTCGTTCTAGCTCAAATTTCGGCTTGTGCCCAATTTTTAGTCTATAATTAAGCTTACTTCTAGTTCTATATGTGGCTAGTTTCAAGGCTTCAATCCTAGTCTAGTTTT
>WSXT02123941.1:0-10875 GCA_011762715.2 Neuroterus valhalla | reverse complement strand
TTATTATATTGACTATTTATCCAGGTTTTAATTTTGCCTGAAGATGACCGACAGTTTGGTCGAAACGTCGCAAGCTTGGTTATATCTGAATAAACAATTTGACTAGGCTTATCCTTTGTCCTTTTTTATTATCTAAAAAAAATCCTTAGACCGAAGAAATTGGAGCTTCAAGTTCCTATCAAAATTTTATTGATGGAATCGATCGAAGGAAGGTTGTTACTCTTCAATTGGAGAGTTATTTTTGAGAAATTATATCCAATCTCCTAGCCCTTCCATATCCAGAATAAAATATGAAAATTTGAGGGGTAAAATAAAGTACACAAGGGGATAAAGTCAGACGAGTATAAAATTTTTTGTAAAATTCAGAATGTGTTAACTTTACTCTCGTTTGTGAGAAAATGAGCGTTCTGGCAAATCGCAACGTGTAGCGGCAAAATGAAAGTAGGAAATGAGAAGAGTGAGAAGAGGGAGAGGAACGATTACACAGGTGGATGAAAGCAGCGTACCCGGGGGCTTCGGGTTAGTCACATATTTGCGGATCTACCAAGGACTAAAAGCTTTCCACTCGTGTCTCTATTTCGACCCCATAAATCGGGTTCCGTAACCTTTGCTGCGAAATAGCAGCTTCGAAAAATAAGGCCTTGAAGATACGATAAAGAGACAAAGAATGAATCAGATTCCCCGAGACTGAAATGTAAGGAATGACCAAATCGAACGACCGCAAGCTCTTCCTTTTATTTGCTCTTTTCCACAATTGCCTCTCGAAACTATTGCACTGGCCTACTTTCTACAATGAACTGAAAACCAATCGTGTTCTTTATTCTTTCCTGTGACTTTTTTTCGCATCCCTTCTACAAACGTTGAAAGATATTATTCCAGATTATTTACCAAAATTTTCCTTAATTTACCCCGGGTTCCAAAAAAAGGATTAAAAAAATATTTTGTCCTCGAAATTAAGAGAAGAATAAAGTGATATGGAAGAAAACCAGAACTTTCAATTTACGAGCGTGTAAAAACAACGACCTTCAAGAAGAACGCATATCGCTATACACTGCTATATATTGCTATAGTGTTACAGTCTCAGCGTGAGTGTGAGTGTATGATGGAGGGGGAGGAGGCAAAGGGTAGGGGGGTTGAAGGAAGCGAATGAGAGATATTGAGGGGGAGACCCTCCCCTAGCTGCCTAGGCAAGAGGCAGAGACATCTTGTCAGTTTTTGTGAGTTCACACGATACTATAAGAATTTAAAACATCATAAAAGATGTCAATTAACACCATCAATTTATAAAAATGAGTTTCTTCCGATTTTCAAGATATTCAATCTTGAATGTTTCGATTCCAAATTGTTGCATTTTTTACTTTTTTTTAATCTCATATTTTACGAGCTCATACCATATATTTCGCCTCAATAGTTATTGGGAGATATTCAATTTTATTTCCTTTCCTCTCAGGTATATGATTGGAAATTGTCCAATTTTAAATTGAAGCTTTAGCGGAAATCACGCTATATAAAGGAAAATCTGTTTTCCTGGAATCTATTCTTCCTCTGGTAATTTCCTTGAAAATTGCCTCAACGAAGAAACTTATCTTCGATATCTTAATAAATCTTGCGACACTATTTTTAAATTCTTCTGATATCCTACTTCGGTAACCCAATTATTTGAACGATGAAAATAAAAATAGTTTAGGAACCTCATTTAATTTTGGTCACCACACTTTTCAAATAAAGTTTGTTTGCATCATCTTCTCCAATCCTTTGAAATTGGCGCCATCAGTGTTTTGTGTATAGTTTAACTTAAGTTGAGCTACTACTGCTTTCACTTTGGAAATCTGTTTGTGGGAGCAGAATGCCATCTGCTCATGGTATCATAAAATCGTGTGTTTTTTTGCTGCTTAGAAATATCCTTCTTTTATATCCTGAAATCAGTTGAAACTTAGGTTTTTTAATATGAGAACTTATTATTATTCACTCTCTTAGATTCTTACCTATGTCAACTATATAAATGAGATTCTAATCTATCCTTTATATGTTTCAACAATCAATAAATTACTTATTCTTATGACAGACTTATATAATACTCAATCATGATCATGACTACAATTTAAAACATCGTGAGTTCAATAAAATATTTTTTTCATAAATTATTCCTTCACCTATCATATCAATATTAAGATTCTCATCATCCGAAATGTTTTATTATAGATATCCCTGATGAGGAGAATCACAAATTCTCGGAACCCTGAGGAGATTTTTCAAAATAAAAAAATTGTCTGACAGGCTTAAGGTTTTCTATGAAATTCCTTGTTGTTTTTCTAACTTCCTTTGATATATAAAGACTTTTCGGACGGTATAGGACATAATATTTTATCATTTCAAATTACGATAATTCAAATGGCACAGTTTGTTCAATGACATACACATTACGCCATGAAACAGGAAATCCTTACAAACAAATCTTCTATCATACTATGAACATAGTATCCATTAGGAGTATAATTGATATTAATAACAATTCTCCATTTCAGAGAGCAGGAATTCCGAGTGATTCATACTCGACATAAAAGCTCATCAGTTTTCAGAAGTTTGAATTTGAAATTCTTGCACTTTGAAACGTTTGAAATAATTTTTCTGCTTTGGGACGTACTATTGAAGGTTCAAAGCAGAGCAGTATTCAAATAATCCGTTACCGGAAAGTAAGCAATTCATTGAACTCCAAAATAATAGTTTATAAAAGTTCTGCTTCTTCTGTACTGCTGTTTTACGAAGAAAGTCAGCAACTGCGAAGAATCGAAAAATTAGATTTTCAAATCATTGGATTCGTTTTAGAGATTTAGATCTATCTACCTAGAGAATTTCTTAGGATTTTTATTATTGTTTAAATTGATTATTTCGTCAGACCGCAAATGGCAAGGTCTCTTCTCTGCATAAAGAGGGGCCTTATCAAGTCACATACGGCAAGTCTCATCTGCGGCAAGTCTCACCCACAATAAGCCTTATCTGCAAAAAGTCTCACTTGTGACAAGTCTCTCTTGCGACATGTCTCACCTGCGGCAAGTCTCCCTTGCGAAACGTCCTCCTTGTGGAATCTCTCCCAAGTAGATTGCCAATTTTATGGCAAGCCTGCTGAACCGAATCACCAATCTGCGGGATCACTCCCCCTCTAAAATGTCAAAAATGCGGCACCCCCCCCCCCCTCCAGAAAAATTCGAAGTGGCAGAATACTGTTCATGTGAATTATACATTTCAAATACCTTCCCCTTTTCCCAAGTCATGTAGGGCGCGTTGAAGCACCCCTGTGCTTGGTTATAGAAATAATGTAAATCATATACCGTCCCTTCTATACAATTTGAATTGTTAGGCTTGCCACAATATTGGCATTCCACTCGGGAGAGACTTGCCGCGATTTTATCCTTTGGTTGATTTGATAGGTACTGCTTCCCTTTACAGAACGGCAGTATGATAGTTTCAAAGGTTTTTCGCAAATAAAGACACTTTTTCACATATTTTTGCTGGATAAACCAGAAACATTAAATCTGCATTAACCAATGTTTGTTAAACTAGCCGCCCTTTTCGGTTCCTAGGGCTTGAAAAAAAATATGTTCTACGCTCACCGTATCCTGGTTAATAGAGTGATTTAGCTTACTGTTTACCTTATTTTTTATTACTTTGTTTTGATCCCTCACTCATGGATGATTTGTTTGATAATAGATATTGAATAGTGTGAGATTGCTATTACTAAATAAATGAATCAATCTTTTCTCACTTAATACCATCATGATAACTAGAGATATATACTTTATGTCGTTTCAAAACCTCAAATTATGCGTCTGAAATTAGTTTTCTTATGCGGCCTTGAGTAAGGGAAAATGCGATGAAAATGCAGCAAAATACCTAAAATTGCGCAAAATAGTGCAAGCGAGTTGAGGAAGGAAGTGTACATTTCCCGAAAAATGTCAATAAAATACTGATTGTGAACGGAGAGAAGCGGAGAGAATCAATGGGAACTGGAATTAGAAGGATCAATTATTACATAGAAGAAAAAAAATTTGAATAAATGAAATACAGTTATACTAGAGACCATTTGCTTCACAACTTGTTTTGTTAAAGGATATAGCAATTCAGTCAAAGGTAAGAATAGCAATAACATTCCATTTATTAGCAACAAACGAAATTTGAACCTGGCTGACATTGTAGCACTGCCTTGTCTCTCGCGCTACCGTGTGTCACCGATCTGTGCGAACCAGCGCCACCCATCGATGGCGCCACCAGCCCCCTCCCCCTCAGAGCCCTCTCAGCCCCGCGCGCGAAATACGACACAAATTATGCGACATGATTTGGTGTCAAAATGTAATGTAGAGGATATGGGTAGCCATAAAATATCAGTCTCTTAAAATTTTTATGAGTTTTAGGAAATTGTGCGATTAGGCAAGCGCATAAAGTATATATCTCTAATGATAACTTGAGGACTATATGAAAGAAAACAATTCATTTTTTTGGGGAATTTAGAAAACAAAAATATTAATTGTAGGAACATGCAAGGGACTTAAGATATCGGTACATGAAACCAACGAATCCAATTTAATTTCGATCGAATAGTGATGCATGATACAAAGTGGCTCTTAGATTTACATCATTGCATAAAAATCAATCGACTAGAACAATATCGTAAAACTGTTGCTTGGTTAAATGGACCGTCGACGTTTTCACTTTCAGTCACAGTGATCTCTCGCTGTTTACGAGCCAATGAAAATTAAAATCAATTCGCAATTCAGTCTGGAAGAGCTCTCGCCAGAATCCTAGTCGAAGAGATTTCCTTCTCATCGTCAATATGAAACCCTTTCGAGAACAAGTAACTCCTTGCTTCATAATTGGAACAAAGTTTGTGACTTGCTAATAATCAAATTCATTATTATTGTTATATCATTAGGCCAAATCATTTTCGGGGTAAGCGCAACCCTTTTGTTTCTAGCCATGTTGTGCTTCTGGGGATCGAGGGATTTTTAGGAAAGTTGAAGCTCGGGAAATGGGGGAGGTGAATATAGAGGTAAGTTTTAGATCGATCAAGAAGTCATTGAGTGCTGCTTATTTGAACATCACTCATCGCACAACAACGCTCCAACTCAGGTCGCTGATGAATCTCTGTAGCAATCACTCTATGCGAAGAGTTTCGTGGAGTCATTAAAATAGTACACTAAGAAAACCTATCCACGTGGGACCATTAGTGTTTAAACTCTTCTGTTCGAGGCGTCTCTTTTCTTCTTGTAAACAATTTTGTCCCATACATCTCTGTCCACGCATGCATTTCTTGCTTCCCTGTACATCGATGAGGATATAACGCATCCTTGTCTAACGCCCTGCCTAATATCATATCAACCGCTTAGTTGTCTATTTCCTCTCTCACTCACTTTATAAAAATTAAGTATTGCTTTCTGCCTCTAGAAGCCAACCATACACCCCAAACTCTTCAATGACTTCCCATAGCTCAGCTGGGTTCTGGATATCTGATCCGCACAAAGTCGCGATGGACTTCACAGATCATTTTCTTAGTTGTACCTATTATCTTATCAATAAGTAGATAAGGAAATCGAAAGACATGTGTATGAATAAGGATGGGGAGATTTTTAGAGACTAGATGGGGAATAGAGGATGCGCGGTCGCGATTGATACGATAACAGGGTCTGGACAGGGAGAGCATACGTATGTTAGTAAGCTGGGAGCATCGGTAATAGACTATGTGGTCATAAATATGCCTGGGTGGGAGGAGACGGAGATATTCGTGGTAGAAGGGAGGATAGAATCAGACTATCAGCCTCTTATCTTGTGGGTAAAAGGGGAAGACTGCGAAAGACAGGCAGGACAAGAAGTTACAATCGATGAGAGGGAGATATGGACGGAGGAGGCTATATAAAAATACCAGGAGCAGCAAGGGGAAGTGACTGTTGAAGACGATTCGGTGGAAGAGATATGGAGAGATATAAAAGTGATGGTGACAGGGTGTGAAAGAAAAGATTTAGAAAGAAGAAGAAGAGAATGGTGAAACCGTGGTGGGATAGGGAATGTAAAAAGATGAAGAGAAGGATGAAAAGGAATACAAGAAGTGGAATGATGGAACCGCATAGAAGGAGGAGTTGGAAGAGGAGTTGAGGAAAGTTGAGACCAAGGGGGACGTGCGGAAGATAAGAAATAGGTCCAGAAAGCGCGGGGAGGGAATAAGTGGAAAGATCGGAAGTGAGGAATGGAGGGAGTTTTCCAAAGACTAATGTCAGGGCTGCTCAGACGAACGGGAGAACGATGAGGGAAGTAGAAGAACGAGAGAGGAAGGAGGATTAGAGCTAAGTGACGAGGAGATAGAGTTGCGAATGAGAAAATGGAAAAGGTCGAAGGCAGCACGCTTGGACGGGGTGCAGAACGAAGCGGGAATTTTTAGCACACCAGCTGTTAGAGACAGGCTAGAAGAGGTAGTTAAGAAGGTATGGAGGGGTTATGGATTTCCAGGAGAAGGGCGGTAGGGGCTGATAGTGCCACTGTATAAAAAGGGGGATAGAGATAGGCAGGAAAATTATAAAGGAATCACATTGATGAAGACGGCGTACAAAGTGTACGCAAAAGTATTAGCGGAGAGGCTATGGAATGATGTTGAGGGGAAAGGCATATTGCCGGAGACTCAGGCGGGATTCAGAGTAGGTAGGAGCACTATAGATGATATTTATATTTTGCGGCATGTGGTGGATAGAGAAATAGCAAAGATGGGGTCAAGAGTGTACGCGTTTTTCGTAGATCTAAAAGGTACTGTTTTATCGGTGAATCGGGGGAGGTTATGTGAGGCGATAGAGGAAAGGGGAGTAGACAAAGGTCTGATCGAAACGGTAAGAGGGGTGTCTAAAGAGACGAAAGATAGGGTGAAAGGAGGGGACACGATTTCAGAAGGTTTCTGGATGGAGAGGAGGTTGAGGCAAGGATGTCCGCTCAGCCCAACGCTTGTCGCGATCTTGATTGCTGACATGGAGTTGAAGCTGGAGGAAGGAGTAGTTAGGGGAGTGAGGGTAGGAGGGGTTAGAATTTGCCTACTCGCAGATACACATGACATAGTGTTGCCGGCAGAAAGTGAGGGAAAGGATGGTGGTGCAAAAGTTGGAAGATTCGTATACCTGGGGTTCCTTTTTCAGAGGAATGGAGGAGTGAATGGGCATATAAAGAAGAAGGTAAGGAGGGCGAATGGTGTGATGAGGCAGGTGTTGGGATTGGGAAAGAGGTTGTTTGCAGATGACTTTGAAAGAAGAATGAAGCTGTTCGACTCCCTGGTTATGAGCGTGCTACTGTATGGAGAAGAGACATAGGAATGGAAGGAAATCGAGGAGGTAAGTAGAGTTCAGGAAAAGTATATCAGATTGGCACTGGGCTTGGATAGAAGTACACCTAGTTGTATTGTGAGGAGGAAGACAGGGAGAACGAGCTTGGGGATTTTGCCAGGTAGCCGGGCGTGTAAGTATGAGGATAAATTCATGGAAGAGGGGGTGAGAGAAGGAGAACAGGAGAGGAGAGGGAAAGATGAAAAATGAGAGAAAAAGGTATTTTCGAAAAAATGGTCTGCATGAGGATGAAGTGAGAAGAAGTTACAAGGGAGGAAGAAAGGTGTATGAGATGGTTAAGAGGAACGGCATGGAGAGAAAGAAGGCAGAAGGGGAGGAGAGGATAAAAGAGTCAAGGTATAATAAGAAATATGGGTGGATTATGCCAATGGGAAGAGCGCGGTATTTGTAGGAGAAAGGAGAGGGAGGACGTCAGGAGTTAATAGCGAGAATGAGATGTGGAAGCATGGAGAGCGCTAATAGGTTCTGGCTTCCGCAGAAAAAGGGACTATGCGAGTTGTGTGGAAAGGGGTTGGAAGAAGGCGAGGAGTTGGATAGGAGTGGAATTTGCATGAAATTATTACTGCATGACAAAGGGGAAAAGAGATAGTTGTGTAAGATGGAGAAAAAGTAGATGAAAGAAACATGTAAATAATGTAAACAGTAGATAAGGAATAGCAAAAGAGGCAAAGTGGATAAGAAATTGGTAGGAACCGCGGAGGCAGAGTTTGGCAATGCGAGGCTGGGGATATGTAGGAAAATGCGTGCGAGGCGAAGCGAGGAAGGTCAGGCAATGGGGGCAGACGTGAAAATACTCTTCCGTGTTTTCGAGTTCGCTGATTACGAATCTGAAGTCATATTTTGAAAATTAGAAATGGCTGATTCAATATGGTGAACTAAAAATTACACATTCTGTCGGTTTTTGGTTCACACTTTATTCTTACTGTGTTTTGAAGAGCGTAGTTCGTTCAATATTGGTCAATTGGATCATGAAACTTGAAATGATGATCACAGTCGTAGCACTTATTACTTGGAAAAGTAAGTGATTAGAAAAATAAATCTGTGTCGTTTGATTTTAAATTGGATTTCCACGAATTCTACGTCTTTCCAAAAATTTAAGCAAGTATCGAAAATCAAATATCAAATTTGACAAATCTAAATACCGAACAGAATTGATTTTCCATAGCGTACTGAGATGTTCAATAAAGATAAAAACTTCATGATATTATAGCTGATGCAAGGAAACACTTTTTCCATATAAAACAATGAATCCATGAGGTCGACATTTTGGATCTACTGTCTTTGACTTTGCGCAATATATGATATTTTTATTTGAATATGTTGTAAAAACTGAGTCAATGCAAGGAACTATCCCTTTTAAAGACATAAGTGCTCGTATGAATGATACATATTCCATTTTTATTATATCAATCGCCATATTGGATCCATCCTATTGAATTTAACATATGAAGATAAATCATTATATTGAATAGCATGAAAGACACTGAATACATAAAAATGTATTTTTAACGGAATATGAGCTATCAATATCAGAGTCGCCATATTGGATTCGACATGTTGGATCCACCATATTTAATTTCATATATGAAATAAAACCTTCACATTGAGTAGCATGGAAAGTTATAAAACCTAGAGAAATATATATTTTTAGACTCGTGAAGGCACGTACCGAGAGAAAACAGTCATTTTTTATCATTGCGGCCGCCGTGTTGAATGCACTATTATACTTTTCTGCTAATACGAAGGTACTCATGTTATTTTGGACAATAAGGTAATGATTTCCAAGTTCTTTTGGGGCTATCATATTTTCTCGCTAACGAATCAGATTCTTGAAAACTCCCTTGTTTCGTACATATTTGTTCATAACAATAATCAATAATAACAAATTTATAAAATGTCATCAGCACTACAAATGCTAAGGCTATATGCATCTGAAAATCCAAAAAATCCCAGGATCGAGTATGATATTGCAAAAATATTAAGGTGAAAATAAGGAAAAAAATGGTAGCCGATATATCAGCTTCCTTGATTGTGAGGGTCAATGAATTTCGTTGCATTGCCTAACTTATTTTTAAAAAAAAGTATGACTATATTCTCGCTCAAGAGTTTTTTATTCAGAAATTCCAGAGAGTCAAAATCCTACAGTTCACTTGAACGAAAGATTATTTGGAGAATGATAAAGTCTCAGGTTTATTTGACCAAATAAATGTATTCAATATATTTTTTATCCGTAATGAGATAATGGCTACTATATATTGAAGTAACACGTATGCAACATTTCTTCAGTTTCAGCCATCCAAATATTCAAAGCTCACTTTCCTGTCAATAGCAAAATGATAATACGCATTTTTATTCTGCTCTTCAATCTCATGATGATTCCCAGTTTTATCCGTAAGTGGTTCGTAAATTAGGTATGCTGTGATACAAAATCACTCATATATTAAAACAATTTCAATACAGCTGTACATACATTTTTCATTTAAGTATTTATGTGGAGCTGAGATTTTGAAACATATGTTTGCATCAAATCCGGTTTATTAGTGGATTCAAAGATTGATTGTTAAATCATTCTGATATACACTAAATATGCACTAAGAGTCCAACCATGGTCAGTCCGTACAGCGTCGTTCCGAAAATATCTTTTGTGATACTAGTGCGCAAAATAGGTAAGTGCGTGTGAGCGTGAATTTTGCATCATGAGCCGGAGGCTCGAAGTATGGGACGAAGGTTGGGTCACGAGCAGGCTTTATTGTTTTTAAACAAATAACGCGAACCGCACAATACCCTAAGTCGCGGATTTACTTGTAGGTTAGGTGACCCATAAAAAATCAACAAACCAGAAATCAAAATGTCTGCCCTGAATGACGACGGTGATGACATTGTGCGCATTTTATCGATGAGTGGAGTGAGGTACAAGGCGAGTGGACCCGTAGCGCCAACAGTTGACCCGGCATTATACTACGCTGAAAATAATAATCATAATTCTCCATATTCCCTATCGAAGTGGAAAGCGCCTGCAGACGAGTTAGCACGTTATACGCACGTGTATCACGTGCTTTTTTTTTAAGCCCGCCCGAAAAAGTTTTATTGAGAGGAGCTTACAAACAATACTAATTTTATGTTACAAAGAGGTGGATATAAAACACCAAGGCCGTAGCCAGAAAAAATTTCGGGGTGGGTTATCACATTCTTCCTCACAGAGTTCACTGAGACACTGATTTATGTCTTTGATATGACCATTGACCTTGTCAATTATTTCGGGGAAGGTCCAAACCTCTTTTGCTCCCATGTAGCTACAGCCTTGTAAGACACCCCTCATACGTCCTCACAAAAACAAAACTTTGATCATCAATAGATTCTTCCAAGTTGAATTTAATTTAATTTCTATCAGAAATGTTGCCATCATTACGTGCTTAGCGCACTTTTCCTGTGAACGCTCCGGTTATTCTCAAAATCGAAGCAGCCTACAAATGATGTAAGAATGGTCCTGCATAACCAAAATAAT
>WSXT02123940.1:0-20835 GCA_011762715.2 Neuroterus valhalla | reverse complement strand
AAAATTTAATTAATTTTGTTTAGTAGATTTTGTTGCAATCGCGGGTCGGGACAGGAGGAGGGGGGGGGGGGGGGGGGGGGGGCGGGACGATAGAGATTGTTCATTCGGGTGAAAAAAGGTAGTCCTGACTAACCCTAATCATGTAATACCAACTCCGATGGGAGGATATGTATCCCCCCCCCCCTCTCTTTCTACGCCACTGCCCTCACTTCATCATAGTTCATATTTATTTTTACAACCATTCTCGCTTGGAATAAGTTTCAAAAATATAAAATTATTTAAAAATGGAATAATGACTTCGAATAGTGATTTTTATTGTAAGTGGGGGTGTGAGAACAAATCGTGATAGAAAGAAGGGTAGTTGAGATTACTCGGACGATGAATACATTGGAATTAGAGACAAGTAGAAGGAGAGTGTGAGACAGTAGAAGCAGAGAGAAATAGAGAGCGGGAACTTGGGGAGAAAATTTGAATCAGAAAAGGATTTTGAATTACATAAGACAGAGGGGGAAGGTAAGGTACACCGAAGAGATCAAGAAAATTGTAAGGGTAGGTAGGAAACCAGAAGTAATGAACAGGAAAAGAGGAGTAAAGGAAAGGCATAAATAGAAAAATCGGAACGTACGAGTATACGGAATAACCGAAGAGACTGTTGGAGGGCGTAAGAAATATGGTGAAGGGTAAAGGAAGAAAGGTGGTAGCATAGAAAAAGGATGCGTCGACGAGATGAGTAGGAAGAGGGGAATAGGGCAATTTCAAGGTGACAAATAAACATGGCAAAAAGAAAAAAATCAACGCAAGAAAAGGGATCTAGGCAAAGAGATCCATTAAGTTTCCTGCTGTTGAGTATCCAATTATCGGACTTGAAGGAGAAGATGGAAGATCTTGAACTGCGAACATAGATGGGAGAATCAAGTGGATTTCAAATCGCATTTGGTCACACTATGAGGAAGCTGGAATGGTTTAGTGATGAGGTGCGAGAAGGGAAGAAGGTTGATAAAGAGGCAGGATTGCTGGTTGCAAGGTTCAGAAAAAGGCTAAAAAATGACTTTCAGAGGAAAAGGAGAAGGGAGTGATGTTGCGAAAATGAGCTACAATTATTATATTGATGGTGGTAAGAAAAGAAAGGAGGCCAACGGAGGGGTCGAAATTGTTTAGGATTTAGAATAATGGTGAAGACGGTATTTTTAGAAGTCATTGGTAGGGAAGTATAAAAGTATTGTAGATAAGATATTATGTAATGCTTCATTAGAGACCATCAAACTAAAAATTTTCCACGATCCGACGATAGACGGAAGCATCATAGAAGAAATTATTGCGCCCTGTGCAGCACGTGACTCAAAGAACGTGCAACGTAACATGTAATCGTTCCGGGATAATTTCTTCTGATTCAAATGCAGGCGTGTTGCACCTGAATTTTAATATCAAGGAAACGTCATCTCTTCACTTGCGTACGCACGTGGATCATTTCGGACATCAATTTACATATCTGAATCAATTTGAATGAAGTATGAATGTTATGGTAAACTTCCCAATTCATAATAAATTAATTTGTTACTATTTGTAAACATGATATTGTACCAGACTTCACAGCCGAAATATTCTAACAACAGGGGAAAAAAAAGATTTATTGTGAAAATAAAAAATTAATTAGAAATGAATCTCCTCTAATGGAATCAATGTATAGGTAGAACATTAAAAAATCATAAAAGTCATAAAAATAGTTGGATCGGGCATTTTTATAATTTTCTCTAACCAGTTTAGAATTGAACCAAAAATACGTACAGACAATTGTGGCGCACCGATTTCAAACCTTTTTGCGTATCTCGCCGTGTTTTTTGGATCATGGAGTATTTTTCTATAAAAAGTTGTTTGAATTTTTTCAATTGCATCGAGGTATATCAGTTCCTATACATACGCACCATACAGCAGGACATATGAAACTATACTTTTGGAAAGCCGTACATTGGGGTTCCAAGAATAAAATTTTAGTTTATATATCGAAGCTATCGTAGCATTCATAGACTAAAGAGATTTATATAGAGCCGCGTTTTTGGTATTTACAAAAAAACCGATTGATTAGAGGATGAACCCAAATACTCATACTTTTTGACTATATCAATTCTGGATTTTCCGTACATAAATGGTAAGTGATTCTTTTTATGTCCATGCCGTCCTCTCTTAGAGATTATATTCTTAGCTTTTTCTGTTATCACTTCTAAGTGATTCAGCTGACAGTATAAAAATAACCATTAAATTATTTTTCTGCTTTCCTACCATTAGGCTTGAGGAACTGCTCAAGATTGGCATCAAATAGAGTACGTGCAATTTGTCTGCCTATAGTTTAGGCTCTAATAATCTTATTTGTTTTATTATTATTTTCTGTTCAGAAATTTATCTCGGGCTATTTCACCCGGTGTTTCATTACCAGGCATGGACTAAGTCTCGTAATGTCATAAGGCTCTTCTTAAATATCGTATGCTGTATACCCTTAGACTCAATAATACCCAGATATTTATATGATTTACCCTGAACCATTGCCTCTATACGGCCCTTATTCTCGTTCTCAAATTCTTTGGTTTCCAATTCTCCTCAATTGAAATTCACTGTTCTGCATATTTCTAGTCAAAACTCCATGTGGGTGTCATTAGAAAACTGCCTAGTGACATTGATCACTTGCTGTAGTTTTTGTTTTGGACTAGCGTACAACTTTAGATCATTTATGTACAGAAGCTCGATAATATATATGACCATCCTCATCATCATATATATTTTGAATAGATGAGACATGCTATTTAGTGTTTGGCCTAATGAATTCATCTCTGAAGAGAACCATAATGCACTGGAGGAGTCCCCTTAAAAGAAACCCATCGTAATGCGAACTGGTCTACTTGTTCTTGGTTGCCCTTCAACAAAGTGCTCGATTTTTGTATCCCGAAGCATCATCGCACGACCTAGGAGGTCAATGATGCGTTTTCTTTCAACATTTCTAGCTTGCGTCATGGCAAAATCGCCGATGGTAACTGGATCTTTACTGCCCAGCGAGTTTCTGCAACATCCTTTTTGTTCTTCAGTAAGGATGTTATTGGCATCACGATGATAGTAAAGCTTACCTGCGATGACTGCTGTGAGGCACTTGTAAATCGTTGGGAGACAGGCGATTGGTGAAAATCCAGATGGATTTCAAGCGTCTGGTTTTTGAGGAAACCTATACGTGGTTCCTTTGAGCATAAAGTTCTCAAAACTGCTGAAACGTTCGAGTTTGTGAAGAGAGTAGGCTTCATTACAGGGTTCTCACTTGCCCTTTCTTTTTCTAATTGGAATCGCGCAGCGACTAAATTTCTTCTGTTATTTTCTCCCCAAATACCTGAACAGTAGTCGGCCATGTGTTCCAATTGAGGAACTTCGGTGTTTCGCTGCATGTTCTGCTCCCTATTCAGTTCACGATAGAACCGCCTTTCATTTTTCTGGAAGGTTCGAATTTGCTGCCTCCTTGCATTACTCTCGTTGTATCGACGCAGTCTGGCAGTAAGAACATCAATTCCCTGCCTATAGAAATCTATTATCGCATTCAATATTATTAGTGTCAATGTCTCGATGTTCCGATGGTAGATAATATTATTAACATGGTGTATTAGCTTTCTGGTTATATTCCCTTTCCTAAGTTGGGTCAGTCGACGCGATTCGCTTCTTACTTTGCTGACATCCATATCCAATCTGATTTTCCATGGGGGATCTTGTTGTCACTTTGGGACAAAGACTGCATCTCTAGGCCTAGTTCTACGATCTACCGTTCTAACGACTGCCACATCCGCACAACATTCAAGAGTTAGTACCTGTAACACTGATAATTCTGCAAAGGCAAACCTTGTTGTTGAGGTGCCTTATCAGTGCATGCAGATGATTTGTGATGAACATTTCCGTCAAAGAATGCCTTCTCGTTAGTTCTACATTCCTGAACTCAAGTAAAGCTCGACCGAAATTCCTTTCGAGTTGCTGCAGTTTTTCAGGGATTCCGCTGTTTTGATTAACGTGAAAGTTGATGTCTGGATGTAATTCCAGTGGACCCGGCCCTTATTCTTCATCATCCCTAGCACCTATGCCCTCAGCTCCGATCACCTCTGCATTATCCACATCTTCTATAGGGACTTCATGGTTAGGACGCTGCTGATCTGCCTTTATTTCGATGGTAACCATTTCAACCTCTGGACGCAATCTGTTAACAGATATTGAGCGTTCCTGGTCTGCTCGCTTCTGTTCCTTCATTCTTTTGGTTAGATGTGGGTACTCAAGTAAGGAGAAACGATGATGTTCTCTTCTCACACTCTGTCCACTACTCTGTACCACAAAATAGAGGCACATCACATCTCCGTTTACATGGTTAGCCCATTTTAATCGCCTCCTTGGTCGCTGGATCTCCACTACAGCCTCTGGTCGAATCGGACCGTCTGCTCCTGGAAGTTATGGTAGTATTGGAGCATCAAGAGGTTGTGCAGGAACATCAATAACGTGATGGCATTCTATTCATCCAACTGATGTTCATTGTTGACGTTTTTTCCCGCCGCTTCCACCTCTCGCCTAATCTCTATGGCTCAGTCTTCTAAGATAAGAAGATTATTCGATAAATCCGATAGTTTATACCATAAGTGATCAGGGAGTTTAAGACACGCCCTGCACCTAGCGCTGGACCTCTTGCCAGGCGTGGATTTACCTAACGAGCAACATGGGCACTGCCTCGGGGCGGCAAATTTTGGACTGAAAAAAATAAAGAAAGAAAGATGAAAAACAAATAGTGATGAAAATACGGCCTTTGAGAATTAAAATCTTTTCCTTAAGATTAAATTCATATAATAAATATGTCAACGTGATGAAATATCGAATAAATTGTTCCGGTTTCATGGTTAGTTAAAAAAAAGGTGGCATTTCTCATTTTTTCCCAGGGGGGGCAAATTCCCAAATCCGCCTCTGCCTCTTGGCGTAATATGCTTCTACGGTATGCTGAGGTTGAAATCATACCGTCCTGACAATAATCGATCTTTTACAATTTTGTAAAAGTTCCCATGCATCACCTTGCTTTCATGTTGTTTCTGTTCAAGTTGAGGTTCAGGCCAAGGGTTTCAGCTGCCTGCTCCGCGGCTTTGTAAAGGACCCTCCCCCCCCCCCCCCACTCATTTCGTGATTCGTACGATTTATGAGCGCAGACACTCTGCTGCGCCTCTTTCCGAACTTTGTTTTTCGTAAATCTTACTCCATACAGGTCCAATCATTCAAACAATCCTGCCATTCAGGATAGATGTGGAGATCTTATACAACGTATTAAGGAAAGTTATTGGCTTGCAGTCCTTTGGGTTGGACAAGTCGTCTTTCTTCGGTAGGAATACAGTTCGTCCAAAAACTAGCCACTTCAACGGAGAAGTAGTTCGTGCCTCTTAAGGTTTTCTTCACCTCCGTGGCAGTGATTGGTAGGCATTTCTTCTCGAATATTATAAGGTTATTGTACAGCTCTCTGAGACGTATGATTTTCTTAGTTCCTTTATTTATTGGATGTTTTACTACGTGAATCTCTCTCGAAAATTTCTAGACTTCCGCGAATTTTGGTGAGTTTATGCATAAGACAAGATGATCGCTGAAGAGGCGCGATGGGTCAGCAAGGAAGTTTTGATTCTCCTTGACAATATGCTGCTTGATGGTCATCAGCTTTGACATTTTCAATGTGTGATGATGGATTTTCATTTCATGAGCGAACTATCGGACATTTTCCGTTAAAGGCTTACCGGATTTTATATAGTCTATCACATACTGCATATGGGACGCTTTTGGTCTTGCCAAGCCGATCTTATTGTTAATTTGGTGCAAGCGCATTTTAGTCTTTTCATCAATCATTGGTTCAGACCTTCGATTCGAATCAGCTAAAGCTCCCGCGGCACCAATAACTAAACAAGTTATGGCCCAGAGGTCGGGTCCCTCCAAGAGATCCTCACAAAGGGTAACATCCATTTCAGCTAGGTCATGGAGCTTGAGAGGAATCTGAATGTTAATATTTCTCATTGTCCTAAAATCGCCATCGTCTCTTGAGGGATGCCTTGATTCAGCAGTTGGTCTTTTTGGCGCCTCTTCTTGTTCGTAAAAGGTTAACGGCACGGATTCCTAACACTTTCTGTCAAAAGTGCGAGAGCTCTGGGTGTTTCTGGCACTAAAGAGTGCGTAGGCGCGTCATGTGAGCTCTGAGATTAGGACAGTACTGACATCGTAGCAATTGAGCCAGTCATCATCCAGTTAGTAGATCCGTCTATAAAGAACGTCGATTGTCTCGCCGGTTCGTTATCTTGTTTTCAATTAATTCTGCCCCCGGAAATCAAGAACGATCAGCAATACTTGCCAAACCATTGGGAGGGAAGGAATTTTCCACCGCCGTAGATCCGGGCATGCAGGAGTAACGTCCGCTCTAGAAGCGTATACTTTGGGAGGTCACGTGGTATCCTAGTGACACCATTGACGACACCACTCCATGGTACCACGCAGCCTTCAGTACGGTTATTTACGCCTCAGCTTGGGGGGTTCCACCTTCGGGACAATCGCTAGAGAATTCTCTGCGACTGCTTATTAGCTTTTCTAACCGTATTCTGCAGAAAACCTGAGCACAGGGACTCTCTATCCGCAACCTGAGGATAAATGGAACTTAGTTAGTGGGCATGTAAGTTTGCAGACGCGTGTCCAAATCGTAGAAAGTATTTCGAAATAATTTTTATTGTTGCAAGAAAATGTAAGGTGTAAGTGGTAGATAAATAGTGCATGGAATATGAGGTGTTTATCGAAAATAAAAGTTTTAAAGTGTATTTTTTTCTCTCTATCCACAATTTACATCAGAGGATAAAATTTATAAGTCAGGTAGCAAAGAATGTGAAAATGCAAAAGAACGAGGGATGCAAAGAATCTGGTAAGAAATTTATTGTGTTAGCAACAGCTGGCGCGATGTATGATGAAAGGGTCGATCTCGATATCGATAGCTAAAAGACTGAGGGAACTCAAAAGACAGAAACAAACTCAGAAAAGGACCCGTGACGAAGTAATGGGAAAAAGGAAGACCATCAAAAGAAGATAAATTATTTGGGGACGTTCAAAGTAACAAAGAAGTTGATGAGATTTAATTGAGGGTTTGGCAAACCAGGAGGCAGAATGAACCAGCCAGATATGTCAAAATTCACCTAATGCAATAGGTAGAGGGCCGGGTAGGAACTATAAAACAGCTTTAGAGCACATTGTAAATCATCTCTAGGAAGAAAAATTTGAGAACCAACAAATAAGATTCAAATTACAGAAAGGGAAGGAGAATTTAATTTCATAATACGAAAAACTGAGAAAGAAAACAGAAGAATGAGAAATGGAAAAAACAGATTTAATAGGTTCATTATATAAAATAAATCCTGTCGAAGAGGCAAAAGAGATTATAGCCTACTGATGCAAGAGTAGATGAGATCGAAAGCAAAATGACGGAAGAAAGTGAGTTAAATCTAACGGAGAAATTAATGACCGAAAAAGAAAAATAAAGAGCACACAAAGAAAAGAGACTCTGAAACAAAAGAGAGAGAGAGAGCATTTGAAGCGCAGGGGAAAAGGGAAAAAAATAATGATGTTCTGATAAAATGCTTACAAATACGAGGTGATGACAAAAAGCAGAGGCAGTGCCGTAGATAGAGGTGGGGATCAAGGGGATGTATCCCCCCTCCCCCACCCATCGGAGTTGGTAATACATGATTGGGTTTAGTCACGAAATGGTGGACTACCTTTTTTCACCCGATTGAACAATGTCTACCCCCCACCCACCCATGACTCAAAGCTATCTACGCTACTGAGCAGAGCTACAGGCACTCTTTAAAGAAGAATTGAACGGAGAAGTGGAAAGTGGTGTGATTGCGAGGACAGGTAGCTGAAAAGAAAAGCTAGTTATTATGGGAAGGAGAAGGGTAAAGATAGGACGCCGAAAATTGAGAGTTGACCAAGTTTGGAATAGCTGAAGGGACCTGGAGTAGAGCTTCGAGGAGGGGAGACTCAAATTTTTAGTAATCCTAACGACCTCAAGCTACGACGGAATACAAAAAGAAATGTCAGGAAGGTGCGAAGTTCTTTTTTCGAATGTAATTGGCGTTAGAAACAAAGATAGAGCCCATATAGGAAAGTTGTCGAAAGTTTCGAATTTACCGGACTAACAGAAACATAGATAGGGAAGAAAGATTGGACAAGATTCAGGCAATTGTTACCTAGGAGATTTTAATAGGTATGGCTATTTGCTGCAAGATCAAAGGAGGAAAGAAGAGCAAATGGAGGCATCATTACAGAAACTAGGAGAGAAATATCAGAGCTAGAAGGATTAGAAAAGGATTTCAAAGGAGCCCTGGGCAGCAAAGTTCCTATGGGAAACAAAAAATGGAATATACAACGGAGGAGACTCGATGCAAGAACGGATAAGAGAGGGGTGATTTTTAGAGGACTAGGAGCAGTGGCGTAGTGAAAAATTTTTTCGGAAGAGGGGGAGGGGGGGGGGGTAGAGACATAATTTAAATATCGAAGTTCCAGTTGCTTTCGAGAATAGTTTTTTGGCTTCGGAGGATTTCTGCTATGACGAATAGTTCAGGGGGGGGACCCACCCCCACTCCTACGCCACTGAATAGGAGGAGGAGTCAAAAGAGCCTCAAAAGATAACGTATCTAGTACGAAACGAGATCATTTGATGAAGTTAGTAGATGGTGAAGGATAGTGTATATTAAATTGCAACATAAAAGGTGACAATCTAGGATAATCTGCGTAACTCGGGTAAGAGGCAGGGAATGACCAATTAGACTGTAGAAATAAAGTACACTGCTGTTTCTAAAATTTGCGAAAGCGATATTTCGAACTCTGCCAAACTTCAATTTGCAGAAAAAATTTAATTTCAGCTCAAACAAATCGACGGTCGCTAACAATAAGGTTCTATCTCAGCGACCAAAGCAACAAGGTTCTACCTTTATCAAAATTCAAAAAATTACTATTTCATTGGCCAATTAAAAAAGGTTCTATCTTGGCGGTCAATGCAAAAAGGTTCTATCTCGGCGCCTGATGCAAAAAGGTTCTATCTCAGCGTTCCGTGCAACAAGGATAGAACCTTGTTGATTTGCTTGCTGAGATAGAACCTTATTGCTAGCGGCCGTCAAAATTCTTATTCGGAACAAGAAAATTCAAAAATCTAAAGAATTATAATTTAGAAATTCAAATTCCTGTTACACGATAAAAATACCTGTCCCAGAAAAAATTGTAATTCTTTACGAAATCCTCTGTTCTAAAGTCACAATCAAAATGATTCACAAAAATTATTCAACACTTAATTTTCAAATTCCCGGTTTAAGCCCAGAAACGTTATTTTCGTCAGAAAATTTACTGTTCCAAGTCGAAAATGAATTTATTTTGGAAGTTTCCCGTTGCATGTTTCCGAATTCCCAAACATTGATGTTGTGATAAATTCTGACTTCGGGAAGGTTTACACCCCTTGTGCTGAATTGGAATTAAATCCTCCCGAAAAATTTCCGTTTCGTGTCATCTGTGTTTTAAATCAAATTATAATTCCTAACGAAGTTTTCTGTTCTATGAACCTTGAAAGAAAATTATAGTTCACCACGAAAATTCCCAGTTCTTTCTTAGAATTTGTGATTTAAATTCTTTCAGAATGTGGACAACTTTCGATTATTTCTCCATAAAATATTGTTGCCAATTTGAAATTCTGAGAAATATCTGCACTCTTCCAATACTGAATGTTACAAAATTTTTATCCATTAGTTGAGGATTTTCTGATTTTGAATAGTAAATATTTGAAAGTGTTATATTATTATATTCCATACATTATTTTTTTCATTTGAGGAAAATTGAATTCAGCCTAATAGAATAAATCATATTTTGAAATACAAATAAATTCTCGCTCTGATTCTGGATTAGATATTCTTTCAATTAGTATTTCAGCTCTCTGTAAAAAATTCTGAAAAATAGCTACAACATATTTATAACAGTAAATGTTTAGAGGAGTGCCAATTATTGTAAATTTCATCAAATTCAAAATTGCTTGATTTGACGAGAGAAAGTTCTTAATAGAATCTTCTTATCAAAAATTACAAGCTTGATTCCCATATTATTTCTCCCTTTCTTCATTCAGTTTTGCTCGAAATTCTGTTTCCAAATTTAACAGGTAAATAAAGTTCATATAAGAAAGGATGAAAAGATTTCTTGAGATATTTTAAAATTGTGTGAAATACAAATAATACATTTTCAGCTATTAAGATTTAGGATAAATATGTACGACTTTGTAGCTTTTGTAACGGGCGACGCTATCGCTCACCCCACCCTATCTGACTAGCATATATAAAACGAGCTTATTCACGCTCCTCAGTTCTAATTTTGTCCTGATATTAAAATATTGTGTAAGATAATTGCTGAATGAAGAACAATTATACTGAGTGATTTAGTGTAATTAATTCTTAAAACAATACTTTGTTCTTTTCGGCGTAACATTTTGGCGATCCTGCCAGGATTGCTTCCAAACTATCAAGTGATCACAAAAGAGCAATTTCGATTGGCGAATCAACCGATTCTACGGAATCAAACTACAAATCGAACTCCAAGATATTCACGGAATCTTGTCTTCAGAGAAGTAACGAGTACTCGATAAAATTAATAGCTGAATTAAGTAGGCTTTACACGACATAAATCAAATATCTCGAGAAACTCACTGGAAGCAACTACAGGAAAAGCAGCCGACACTTCAGACAAGCCGGTTAGGCGGTCCAGATATCCTTACCTGCAGATCCACGGACTTCAATACGACTGTCAAAAAGAGCGAATCTCTGTAAGTTTTTAATTAGAAAGTAGTTCCAGGTACAAATCGTAAAGTGAATATCCAAGATTACCAGTCTTCCTTACCGTCTGTGTTAGGGAACAAATGCAAAACTGAAAATTACTGTTTGGCATTTGGCGAAGCCAATTCTGGATATTTGGGTAAGGTACATACTTACCTTCCCTTAGAAATATAAAGAAAGTTGCATTAAAATCAGTAGGTCGTTGTAGCACAACATACTGCATTTTACCTGGATTAAAGAGTACGAAACAAGAGAATTTCGGATACGCTGCAAAAACTGGATGCGAACTAGTATAGAATTTATAGAGAACAATAAATTACTTTGATACCGATTCTAATAACGGATATTCGAAAGATTGTAAAAAAAATGTCTGACCAATCCTCCGATCTTCAACAGATCCTTTCCCAATTAAAAGCCCTAACTTTGAACACTTCAGTTTCGATAAAAGAGAATGAGAATAGACAATTTGAAATCAAAACCTAGCGTTGAAAATATGACTCCCAGCAGAAAAAGTGACAGCAACTGACAAAGACGAACGCTTAACAAACGATGAAGATTACCACGTAAGATTAGAGAGAAATATGAAACTTTTGAAGAAAATCTTAAACGGATCCAATATCCGCGAAAGAAATATTAGGAAACCATCGACATATTGAACGGACAAAATGACATAGGCGTTGAAGATTTCATAAAACAAATACTGACCGCAAAATCTCAATGCACTCAGCCCGGTTTTCTCTTGTCTTTCATAAAATCACAAAAAATAATAGGATTTGCAAAAAACGCAATAAGATTCATTCCCATTAACACCTATGACGAATTATTTGATGCATTACGACAAAACCTAAAGCAAACAAATTCACTACTCGCATTAAAAAGTAAATTGGAGTCCTGTAAACAGGGTCCCACTAAAACTGTACAAAATTTCTCAGCCAGATTCCTTCAGATCATGAATGAAATAAATAACTCACAGACACAACATACGAAACCATCAGAAAGGAAGATTAAAATTGAAATGGAAGAAACAGAAGGAACAAATAGATATCTATTAAACTCAAGACGCGAAATGGGATTGGAAGTAAGACCTCAAAATTACGCGGCAGAAATAGAAATGCGGCTACGCGAATCACAACCAGTCAGGCAATCATTACCACCAAAGCCACTTCCAAGAACGATGATAAGACCAAACCCACCACCGAGACCCTTTGCAAATACGACCGGATTTAGACCTACCCCTAAACTTAAACCTTTGGATAAAACAAGAATGAGTTGCCACAAATGCGGAAGACCAGGACATTTTGCTTCACAATGTCAAATAAAACCTCAGGGTTTCCAGGTCGGTCAATTTCAAAAACGACTGCCTCAAATCAACCAAATCCAAAACCCAGACTTTTTAGAGATAATTCCACCGGAAGAAGTAGATTCTCAAGAAATGACACAAGAATAATTAAGGAACAAAATCAGTACCAGGACTGAGCAGAATCGCAGCAATTTGCGGAGAGCTATCTGCCATCCGAGGACGAAGACTGGGAAGGGAATACAAATCATTATTAGACACCGGAGCGGCCATAAACTTAATGAAAGAAAATCTAATCCCAGATGTCCCGAAGTTTAAATTCAATTAAAAATTCCTAATGGGCAATGACGAACATCAGTCATTAGAAGCATGCTACCTAAATTATTTTAACAAGAAACATTTATTTCATATAGTTAGATCAGATTTCCCAAGTATTGAAGAAGGTATAATCGGCCAACCTTTCCTAAATAAATTCAAAAGTTATCTAATTACCCCAGATTACCTTGTAGTAGACAACTGGAAGACTCCCTCAATTAAAGAAGGAATCTACATTCAGAGTAAAACAGCAACCGTTTGTAAAATTTATATAGAGGAAGAAAACCAAGATGTTTGGATTGAAAATCATGAAGGGATTCCCGATGGACTATACGCCATCTGGAACCAACAAATAAAGTTTCCATATTTAAATTATCATTTTAACCTAGTTAAGATTTCAAGTACAATCAAATATGATAAAGTGATGACCGCACGATCCCATCTGGTTGTCCCAAAAACCAATGACCCACCGTATGACGCAAATAGAAAATACCAACGAATAAAGAGAGTTTTCGAGAATTCAACGATAAGTCATATCGAACCACGCACTCGGGAGGAGATAAAGAAGTTAATAACAATTTATCAGGGAGTGTTCTCATTACCGCATGAACCACTTCCGTGCTTAAAATCTCTCACAAACTCCCAGAAAAACCTCGCGAGTTTTCTCTTGAGGGAACAAAAAGACTTTTAGACAAACAAATAATTAGACCATCACAATCTCCATTCAATTCACCTCTGTGGGTAGTACCAAAGAAAGGCAACAAGTTAAGAATGGTCATCGACTACCGTCAGATCAACAAAGACACTGACTAGGATGCGTACCCTCTTTCGATGATCGACGACATTCTCGATCAGTTAGGAAAAGCCAGATTTTTCTCAGCATTCGATATGAGTAAAAAAAATAAAATTGCCTTTGGAACCTACCAAGTGTGAATACTTGAAACCTGAACTTGAATATCTAGGCCATCTAATTACATCAGAAGGCGTGGAACCCAACCCAGCTAAAATCGAAGCAATGAAAAACTTTAGAACATTAAAATCAATCAAGGATGTCCAAAGCTTCCTAGGCTTAGCAGGATATTACAGGAAGTTTATTAAAAACTTTTCTAGCATCGCAACACCGCTCACTCGACTAACACAAAGAGAAACAATATTTGATTGGAACACAGACTGTGAAAATGGTTTTTACGATTTAAGACACGCATTAACATCAGCACCAGTATTGCGATTTCCAGATTTCCAAGAGCAATTCACCCTGACTACTGATGCTTCCAATCATGGTTTAGGTGCAGTTCTCTCGCAAAACGGACATCCGTGCCTATCCATATCTCGCACTCTTAACAAAGCTGAAGAAAATTAAACGACATTAGAGAAAGAACTTTTAGCAATCGTTTGGGCAATGGAACGCTTAAGACAACACCTTTTAGGAAACATATTCAAGATACAGACAGACCACAAAGCACTCGTCTGGCTTCATAATGTTAACGATCCAATTTCACGATTACTAAGATGGCGATTACGAATGGAAGAATATAAATATGAAATCGAGTATGTCAAAGGAAAGGAGAATAAATTCGCGGACTGTCTATCAAGATTATTTCCGGTGAATTTAAAAGATTGTATGGAGAACGCAGAAATAACAGACGAATCAATCACCGATGGACAATTTGAAAAATACAGTGAATAGAAAAAGAACCCTGAAGGAACAGAAAATGATAAACTAAAACCAAACGCTCCCGACAAATTATGGAATGAAATTAACAAAAAAGACTTAGGAAAATATAATGAAAAAGAATGGCTCCACTATCTCCTAATAACAACAAAACAACTGTCAGAAAGAGGTTATACAATAATACGAATAGCAGCAAAAGATCCCTCGATGACTCACTTAGAAAAAGAATGCATTAAGAACATGATTGAGTTCATTCCCACATCTCTCCCCGAACACAATTTCCATATCTGTTTCTTAGACAAAAGAGAATTGACAGACGAAGAACGAAAGAATATAATGAAGGAATCGCACGAAGATCACCTAGGTGAACACAAGACTCTCGAAAAGGCTCGCAAACTTGGCCACTGGGTAGGCATCGACAAAGATGTAATAGAATTTGTCAAAAATGTCCTATCTGTCAACTTGAGAGAACCACTCGCCCATGAAAGAAACAGACTCGGGAACGATCATAAAAAACTTGATCGAACATTATATCTACATTTTCGGAGCTCCCAAAACCATATTGACAGATCAAGATACGAATTTCGTTCCCGATATGATGCAAGAATTTGTAGAAGCATTACAGATTAAACATGTCAAAACTACTGCATTCCATCCTCAGGCAAACGGCAATATTGAGCGTATGCACTCAACTTTAACCAACTTAATCAAGACCGCATGCTCAGAGATTTCGAAAGAATGGGATGAGAATTTAAAATACATAGACTTTGTAATAAATACAATGAGAAATGAAACCAAAGGATTCTCTCCGTACGAACTAACATTCAGACGCGAACCCAATCTTCCATCAACAATTCCCAATGCACCAAACTTAACTATGAAAGATCTGATCCGAAAATGGAAAAAGAGGCATGATGAGAATATTCAAAAGGCAAGACAGAGGATAGAAATCGAAATAGAAAAGACAAAGAAATGGTTGGACAGTAACATTGTAAAAAGACACCCAGGTTACCTAAAACGACAACACGTAAAAGTTTTAAACAACAGCAAGAAACACAAACTAGACCAAAGCTGGAAAGGCCCCTACGGAATTCCAGATATTTTAGAAAATAACAACCTCGAAATAAAAATAGGAGAAAAAACTGTTAGAGTTCATATAGATAATACAATGCCGTATATTTCAGATGAAGTCCCCGTTATCGCTACTTGCTCTACTAGCAGCAACTAACGCGAACTTCACCCTCACACAAATCCAAGGCAACGTATATATAGAAGTGGTGTCTAAAGTACGTCTTCATCATGAAACGTGGGAGCTTATCATTGGAATAAATATGACCTGCACAAAAGAAGGAGTCAACACAATTAGTAAAACAATAAGCTTAATAAAATTAGCCTGCAGTCGAATCTGCACTCCACAAAATGAAATTAAATTATTAGAAAATAGATTCATACGACTGATGCAGAAGGGAAGCATTTTGAAAAAACTTTCAGGCAAACAAAGGAACAAAAGAGGACTAGTAAACTTTGTTGGCGACATTTCCAAAACCCTATTCGGCACACTTTCTAACTCAGACCTGACAGAGATAAACAACGAATTTGACAAGATATTCAACGACAACCGTCAACTTGCAAATATAATGACAAACCACACTAAAATCCTCAAAATGATTCTCGACTCCTCATCTACAAACTTCAAAACAAACCAGGTACAAGAAAACGAAGAAAGAGAGTTTGCAAGGAACATTATTGTCAATCTGAACAAAATAACCAAGGACAGTTACATCAACTCTAAACTATTCATGGCAGCGATTTTGATAGACGAAACTACAGAGGAAATGGACACCGCAATCAACGCGATAGCCGATGGAAAGCATGGAATTTCACACCCACAGATACTTACACCTGCAATATTGAAACAAACGATTCAAGACTTCGAACACTCTCATAAAGCACGATATCATTTCGACAATAACGAGGAAAATTATCAACACATCCTTGATATTAGCGAAATAAAAGTAGCAATTATAAAAGGATTGTTCACATATGTTATTCTCATTCCATTTCTCGAAAAAGAAGAAGTTTCACTCCAACATATCATTCCTATCCATCATAGGATTCACAATATCCATATATCAATCATACCAAACTACGATTATATATTAAAGTACCGCGATTCATATGTACCTACGGACTTACCCATAATATAAAAATGTGAGCAAATCGGCGATTACAAAATATGTAAAAGAAACCAACCAAATTTCAAGTTAATTGATACTCATACATGTGAATCAAGTTTATTGATAAGATATACAGAACACAAATGCAACCAATCTCCATATTTATTACACACCAAAACATTCATTCCTATTAATAACGGCTTTATCATTATTCCTGTAGATAAAATCACACTTGATATGCTATTCGAAGAACGTATTAGATCAATAGGTCTAGATAACGTAGCTGCACTCACAGGCGATAACTGCAAAGTATACAATGACCACGATATATTAGAATTCAACACCGAAACAAAGTACATAACTCACGAATGGATAAATGTAACCTACGATATCGACATCGATTTAACAGACGTAGACAAATTGAGAAGAAAATTATTACAATCACCCAAACACATAGACAATAAAGAACTAAGGCAAGCAAGATTAAGTTTAGACGACACTGAAAACATTTAAGCCAACATCGCTAAAGACAGACGCCTAAAAAATTAGAAAGAAACAAGCCTAGAATGGATTTAGTACATTAGCTATTTCGCCCTAGCTATAGGAACAGCTTATACATTATACAAAATAGGTATATGCGAATGCATTCAAAGTTGTATACCACCGAAACCCTATCTCATATGCTTTAAAACTAAGATAGGAACTCCGACTCATATCGCAACTCATCACGCCGCTTTAGATTCAACAGAACCTACAGTTCCGATACTTAAACAAAGACATGTTAGGTTTTAAGGGGCTAAAACAGTCTAAACAGGGGGTTGTAATGGGCGACGCTATCGCTCATTCACGCTCCTCAGTTCTAATGCTGTCCTGATATTATAACCTTGTGTAAGATAATTGCTGAATAAAGAACAGTTATACTGAGCGTTTCAGTGTAACTATATTTCAAGAACAATACTTTGTTCTTTTCGGCGTAACACTATATTGTTCTTAAAATAGAGTTTATTGTCTCTAAAATATCGTTTTCGATTCGGAACTATTTTATTTGAATCTCGAACGAATATCTTTACTTACGAATACATTTAAAAGTGCGTGATTCTATGAAAAGTTTAGGGAAGATAATTTTCTATAGAATTTACTGAGACAAAAAATTACAGCAATCGAGACACTTTCCAGATATCCGATTCGAGATTATTCTTTTCAAAATTCTAAGGAACAGCTGCAGTTTTTTATGTACTTGTAGTTTTGAATCTTCCAGATTATCAGAATTTTCAATATTATGTTTATGATTTCTTTTTTTCCATATCTAGGTGCCTTTTCGGCCTATGATTCCTATATAATCCCTATATTCCCGTTCTATGCAAAAAATTTTTTCTTTCAAGTGAAATGATGAATTCCAACGAAATTTCATGTTCCAAAGTGAGCCTAGATAAAAAATTAAAATACTTTATGGAAATCCGCAGTTCTTTCTCCGAATCATTACTTATTTTTCGAATTTCTACGAAAATTCCCTGTGCCAGAGTAAAAATGATCATTTTTCAGATAAGCTTTCTGTTTCATGTCAAGATCACATTCATCTTCAAAAACAATCTATCCCAAATGACAATCGTATTTATTTACAACATTTTCTATCAGAATCCTATATAAGAAACCCCTGAAGTTACCGTTAACCTGTAACCCGTAACCCGTAACCGTGTCACCGTTGTGTGCGTACGTGAGTTAGGTTTCGGGTTACCAAAGGGTACTGGATGTGTGTGATTTTTTATGTGTCGGAGCAGAAGGCCTCTTATTCGATCGGTTGTTCAGGTTTTAGGTTTCAGGACAGAGCAAGCTGACATAAATGCTAACAGCATGTTTTTTTTGTACTAAAATTTTTGCAAACAACACGATTTTTCGTGAAATTTTTAGATTTTTTCTAAAAACGAAAGTAGAAATATTCTCCAACAACTAGATGAAAATAGTATTTATTCGCATTATTTGCAGTGACGCTAGATAACAATTTTCATCCAATTGATATTTAATTTTTTAAACTCCATTTTTAATCATTTATGAAATTGGAAGAAGGGTTTTTGTATCTCTTTGGAGCGATCTGAGTTAACTATTCAACTATTTGATAGTTTGTGTGTATCTTTTTCATAATTATTATGCATTTGTGGTTAAACATTTCGCTATTGTTAATTGTATGTTTCAAAATTTTTAGAAATATGTTAAAATCACTTGATGAAAATTTTATTCTTTCGCATGTTTGAGTTTTTCTTCAATTTCTTATATTATTTGAAAAATAATTTTCGTTAACCAGCTTTTTTGGATGAAAAATCAAAGAGGGAGAGCGTTTTGAAAATCTGTTTGTTTTTTCTTTTCAAGAATCAAAAATTGTAAGTACAGTTTCTTGTAGTAGGTGGAAAGTGGAAAAATTCATCCTCATGATTTTTTTAATGAAAACAAAATTTTTAAAGTTTTGGCATTTTCAAAATTCAAAAATATGAACGGAAATGAGAATTTTGGTTTATGTATCTTTTGTTACATTTCTCGTTGAAAACCGATCTCTGTTGATGAAAGATTCAACAACTGCTTCTTTGAGAATTGATTTCCTGTTCGAAAATTCATCGCTCATGAGAGATGAAGAAAAGAGGAAAAGAGGGGGAGTAAAGTAGAACAGATAAAAAGGAAAGAAGAAGATCCAGTGTGGAAAGAAAAGAAAAGAAAAAAGAGAATAGATTTATGACAAGAAGGGAGTTGAGAGAGGAAGAAATTTACGGAAGATGAGAAGGTAAAAATCAGAAAGAGATAGAAGAAGAGAAGAAAAAAGTTGGGAAGAGAAGAGAAGAAAAGAAGAAGAGAAAAAGAGAAGTAGAAGTGAAATAGAAAAGAACAGTAGAAAGAGAAAGAGAAAAGTAGGAGGAGATAAAATCAAAAGAAGTGGAAAAAGTGAAAGAGGCATGAGAATTGTGAAAAGAAGGGAAGAAAAGGAGAAAAACAGATGAAAAAAGAGAGAAGAGAAGGCGTGAATATGAGAATGTGAGAAAGGGGAGGAGGCACAAAGTAAAGAAAAGAAGACGAGGAGGAGAGAATAAGCGAAAGAGGGAGGAAGAAGTCGACGGGGAGGAGAGGAGAAAATAATCAAGAGGAGAAGAGAGCTGACAGAAAAGGAAAAAATGAGAATAAAAGAAGAAGAGAAGACGAGAATAGAAGAGAAACAGAAAAAAATGAAAATAGGAGAAGTGAAAAGTATAAGAGGATAACAAGAGAAAAAAGAAATAAAGAGAACCAGACAAGCAGTCAATAAAAAAAGAAGAGCAGAGAGAATTGAGGAAAAAAGAAAGGAAAAGAGTACAAGAAAAGGGAAGAAGAGAAGAGAAGAAGGGGAGAAGACAAAAATATAAGAAGAGAAGGAAAGACGAATAAAATAAAAAGGACAAAGAAGAGAAGGAGAGAAATACGACATGGAGAGAGTTGAAAGAAGAAAAGAAAGAATGAAGGATAGAAGATTGGAAGAAGAAAGAAAAGTTTAAAGGTGAAGAAAAGGAAAGGAGAAAAGGAGAATATGAGAGAAGGAGAGGATAATAAAAGAAAGAAAGAGTGATGGAAAAAAGAAGAGTTTGGAACGAGGGGAATAAAAAAGGAAGAAATGTGTAAGAGAGAAGTAAAGAAAGAAAACGATGGGAAATGAAAGAAGGATTCAAGAGAAGGAGGAAGTGGACGGAACTTACGAGGGTGGGTAAGTTAGAGAGATAATATAAGGAGGAAGTAAGAGAAGGATAAAGTGAGGAGAGGAAGAGTGCAAGAAGCACAAGTAAAGAACAGAAGAAGGGAGTCAGAGGAAAGTTAGGGTAAAGCCAAGAAGAGAAGAAGAGATGATGAGAATAAAGAGAAAGAGAAAAGAAGAAACAAAGAGAAGAATTTCAGGACGAGAAGGGGAGATAGAAGTAGAGGAGAGAAGAGAGTTGGGAGAAGAGAGAAGAAGAGCAGAAAAGCAGAGGAGAAGGGCAGAAAAGAGAAGAAGAGTAACAGTGCAGAGCGGAGAAGAGAAGGTGAAGAGAACAGAAGAATGGAAAAAGTGACAAAGGTAAGAACTGTAAAAGAGCGTCAACAGATGAAGGGAAACGGGAAGGAGAAAAGAAGAAATGAAGGAGAGGAGAGAAGTATCGGAGAATGGAAGGAAAAAATAAGAGAAAGAAAAGAGAAATAGAGAAGAGAGTTGGAAGAAGAAAAAAAGAAGAGGAGAAGAGAAGAAGAGAAGAACCGAGTAATGAGAAAAAGAGAAGGATAAAAGGGAAGCACAAGGACGAAAAGAGTTGAGTGACGAAGAGAAAAGGAGCAAAAAGGAGGAAAAGAGGAGAAAATGAGAAGAAAATAGAAATTTTAGGAAAAAAAAGGGTAGAAGAGATATAAGAGAAAAAGAAAGTCTAGAAAGGAATAGCGTCAGGTAAAGAAGAGAAGGACGGAATAGGAAAAGAAAAGAAGGAGAGAAGGTAGAAAAGAAGGGAAGAATGAAAA
>WSXT02123929.1:0-10875 GCA_011762715.2 Neuroterus valhalla | reverse complement strand
GGCCAGGGTGTAGTGTCGGCGCAGCGCCGAGATTTTTCTCGACGCCGCGCCGACCTGCTACCCCTGGCCTGCTACCAATAACTTTCTTCTTCGACCCGTTTTTTCCCGTTCTCGGGCTTTTTTCCCACGCGTGAAACGTCATTTTTACTTCTAGCCATGTCAAATTTTTCTCAGATTGTGTAGCAATGCCCGGACGGGTAACACACATCAACTTCTTCCAGTCAGATTATTCTTCGGGGAGATCATATATCGCGAGTGCGCAGACGGTGCGGCTTCGCCGCGCCGTCTGCCCACTCCCGTGCATTGGATCTCACAAGAGGGGGCGATGGTTGTGGCCCCCTCATCCCCACCTTTTTTTTTTTTGACAAAATGGCAGAACCATCAGAGCTGGCTGTCCACTCTGATATAAAAGCTAACAGCGGGGTATCCGCTCTCAGATTTTCAATCTAACAAAGCTGATCAGCCGCTTTGATAAGGAATACGACAGTATCGCATTTAATACAGCCCCCCCTCTCTCTTTTGCTCCCCCCCCCCCTCTCTCTCTGTGTCTCTCTCTCTTGTTCTCTGACTTCCAAGGCCGCTCATCTACTTTGAGCCCGAACATCAGGATTGGCCGGCTGCGCAACGCATCTCTCTCACTCTTAAACCCGGTCATCCACTTTGGGCCTGAAGAGCACGATCGGCTCTAACTGCGCAACGCATCACTCTCCCTCTCTCACTCCCAAAGCCGGTCATCCGGTTAAGGCCTGGAGAGCACGATCGGCTACTACTGCGCATAGCATCTTTCCCTCTCGCTCCGAAGACTAGCCATCCGCCTTGATCCGAGACGACCATTCGCCTTAAACGCTATTGACCTTGCCTACAAGCATTCGAGTACATAGTTCGTCTTGACGTACGAGAAAGTTCAAACGTGTATTATTATGACTGTCTTAATATTTCAATAAATAGGTTAATGAACACATCAAAATACAACATCTTCCAGACTAATACTATAGGTCTGGAAGATGTTGTATTTTGAGGTGTTCATTAACCTTCTTATTGAACCCTTGTTTGCCCAGACGTTAAATTGAGAAAATCCAACCACTCTTTTATTCATCACAGTGTCTTCATAAAACCATCTTAACTCAACATGGTAAGAAATATTTATTCACAAAGCAACCCACTTGTTCATATCTGTTTCAAATTTTCAGTCCTTAGCTGCGAATAACGAGACGACTGGCATACCAGTTAACTCATTCCGCCGATACTGGAGACATACCTATAGTACTCGGCTGGATCCTAACCGCAAACTTCAAACCAGACTTCTGGACAGACTTCAAACCAGACTTCTGGACAGACTTCAAACCAGCGGCCGTGACGTTAGACTTACTATAAAGCGCGTCGCCGAGCGGCCATTTGAACCTTGGAATTTTACTAGTAAAGTTGGATTTTAAAAGTTTAGGTATAAAGAATCATGATGGAAATACAAATATAAAAGTAACAAGAAGAACCAGGAGTTGCTATAATTATTAAGACTTTTTCACTTTGCTCATATGATGAGAAATTATTCAATTTATTATTAAAAAAGCAGATGTTTATATTGCTTCAAAATTCCAGAAATGTGAATTCACTCTTGAAGATAATTGAAATTCTGACACTCCATTTGAATTCAAGCAAGACAGTAGGAGGAGAGGCGATCAGCACCACGATTTCCTATTTTCTCCACTGAGTCAAAGGACGCGCTAGAAGTTGAAACTTCGTCGATTTCGGTTACTAATGTTTTTGCGTTTTATTATTGTGAATTGTTTTGTTATTCGCAAAGAGTTTTGTACAGTGAAATTTTCCTTTTGTGATTTAGATCCAAAACACCGGTGAGTACTCATTTTACTTAATGCAGAAGTCTCGTGACCTCATAAGACTGACAGCTTTGAGGTTAGGGTTTGAATAATATACGTAAATGTTATAATATTATGCATATGTTTTTGATTATTTGAAATTATCGTATACATTACTCAAACAATAATCTCAGCCTTTGACCTTTAACTTCTCATTTTTAGGAATTGTCTACAATAATGGCATCAGCATGATCTGCTTACTTCGAGCTTATGAAGAGTTCCAAAGCAGGCAAAAGCTTATCGAGATATGCAAAGGAATATTGATATTAATAATGAAATAATTATTGGAATTTTGAGTCCAATTACGTTTTGAATATCATCTATAAATGTTGAATAACTTCTGATATAATGAACAGTAATACTGTAGAATCGCGGCTTTCCTGGATCTCATCATTCTCTGCGCAATTTTTATTTCAATATCTTTACTTGGTCATCAAAATCAAATGGTTGAGGGAAGCCTTGAAATTATTGTTCGAATAATTTTTTTGTTTCACAAGGTTAATCTAAACTTGGAAAATCGGTCGAGTGTGATTGAACTGTAGGTTACTTTCTCTCAGTTCGTCACATAACCTCAAAATAAGCTAGAAAAAGGAAGCTGTTTCTGCTATTTACACCAAACTTTAGGAGTAAATACACGAAATTCCAATTGCTATTGCTCAAGTAAAGTGGAGGAGAATAGGTTTTATCACATCTGACACCCCTTCCAAGGGTTTTCAAAATTTCTCTCCTAAAAAATGATACTTTACCTATTCAATAAAACATATATGAACTCCGATTTGTCAAATTCTCGGCCAGCTCTTATTCACGAGCTCTCGAACAAAACATATATCGACACAAAAAGGCGCACATTAATATTAAGACATGTGATATTATGTTATTATAAATAAAACTCTATATTTCTTACCGAAATTTTAACAGGTACTTATTTGATCTATGAATGGGAACATATCAATATCAATTCCATAGGATCTCAAGGAATTTCATGGGATTTCAAAAATTCAAGGAATTTTTGGGAAATCGATTCCAATTAGGAATGTTAAAGTATACAAAATTTAGAAGAGCCTTAAAAATCCTTTGGGGTATTTTCTTTGTCAGTACCCTGGACTTTGTCGTTTTTTCAGAATGAATAAAAGGAGAGAAAAGATCACAAATAAAAAGTGAAGAATTCTCCACAGATTCATTCTGGTAAAGAATTCCTGTTCCTTGTACATATATTTCATCTCCAATGATAGAACATATTTGGGATGAGCAATGATCACTGGGCCAGAATTTTTTATTTATTCTCTTGTGGGTCTGTTGGAAAGGAGGAACAAATCTTCAGAGGAAAAATATCATCGGATTCGAATCCAATGACTAGAGTACGTTTTGCCTTTCTTGGCTGATTTGAAACGTGTTCACCTTTAGAAAATCTTTGGAGCATTACTAGTTCTGCTGATTCCTTCTGAAATGTATTGCAGCAAAGCTTTCGAGCTCGTCGTTCGAGAGGAAGGTTCACGCGGCAAGAAAAGTTTACTTCATGATGTTATTTTGTGGAGTGGGAACCAATCATCCGAAATGGAACTCTAGTAGTCAAGCTCGATCTATACAAAAACATGCAACGCTTTCCTTCTTTGGCATGCAACTGTTGCTCCTGATCTCTCTCTCTCTCTCTCTCTCTTCCCCCTCTTTTTCCCAATTTATCCTTTTAACATTTACCCTTCCTCATCCGCTCTTTCTTGTTCCCTATTCCCTCTTCACATAATTCCTTCATCTTCTTTTCACTATTTCCTCTCACCCATTCTTCCTTACCACCTTTTTCAGCATTACCAGTTCCACTGAATCCTTCCGGGATTTATTGCAGCTATTTGGGTAACCAATCATACCAGAGGTTACTTTAGTGGTCGAGCCAGTCTATAAGAAAATACGCATGTCTTGTATTCTTGAGCATGCAATCCTGCTCTCTGATCCCCTCTCGTTTTCCCTCTTCCGCTTTTCTCCATTACATTTCCTTCTTCTATGCCCTCCTATTCTGATTCCTCTTTTCTGTTCTCCGTCACCTTTTCCACGCTCTATTTTTTGGGTCCCTGATCCTTCTTTCTCAATTTCCTTTTCCTAATTTTCCTCTTTCTCATTTTCCTTCTCCCACTGATCTTTCCTCCTTTAATATTTCGACTTTTTCTTTTCCCCTCCCACTCTTTCAGACCTTACTCAGTATCACTGGTTCCACCGTATCGATTTGATATCGAATCATAAAAATACAATTTGGCGAAGTTGTTTTGTGAAATTATCCGAATAAAATCATCGGAAATAAAATTATGAGAGTCGATCTTGATTCATACCAAAACATGCAGCGCTCTTCCTCTATGGCATGCAACTCTCCTTCGTGATTTCTCACACTTTCCCTCTGTCTGTTCCTCTTCTCCCTTTCACGATTTCCACTCCTCTATTCTCCTTTGTCCACTGATCTTTCCCACTTCACCATTTTAACTTTCCCTCCTTCTCTTAACTTCTCACAAGTTTAACTTTTCCACGTCATATTTTTTGGATCTCTGATTTCAATTTCTTAATTTCTTCTTCATTATCTCCTTCTCCCTCCTGATCTTTCCTCTTTTTCCATGTCTGCTCTTTCTCTTCTTTTTCCATCCAATATGATATGCCCTCCTATTCTTATCCCCTTTTCTTGTTCTCCTGAATCTTCTCCATGCAAACAGGCATGAAACTTTTACCGCTGATCTCCTCCACCTTCCATTTTTTCCGTTCCTCATGTTGATATCTTTTCTCCACATCCTCCTCTTCTCATTCAAACTCTCTTGTTCCCCTTCACATACTCCTTTTTACTGTCCTTCATTTCCCTTGTTACTTTTCCCTATTCCATCTTTTCCTTTCTACATCCCCCATCCGCCATTACTGTTTTTCTTTTGTTTCCCATTTCCCTTCCTACATCACACTTCCCTCATCCCTCTACCACCGTTTTCTATTCTCCTTTACCGATTCTTTTTTCGCAATCCAGATTTCTTCCTTATCTGTTGTACTTGATTATTTCAACTCTTTCTGGATTCTGTGAATTTACTTCAAATGATCATTGGTCCTCTCCAAAACATTTGAATTTTCTTTTAATTGATTGGGTTTCTCTGTGTTCCCGCCTAAATTGCTTATATATATTGCTCAATATATTTTGGAGTTCAAATGACTAAAAGCATCGAAATCTTCAAAATCTCGTAACTTCTTTTGACAAGTTTCGCAATTCATCAAACCATCTTGGGATCGCTGGACATTTTTCGGAACTGCACAAAAACCCCAAAAGCCTATGAGAGATTCCCTGAAATCTCTAGCAATGAATGAATATCCAATTGAACTATTGAAATACCTGAGAATATTACGAATCTAGAGTATTTTTTTGGTTTCCTTTGAAATCTGATGGAATATTCCGAATGTTTTCAAAATTCTTCAGAACCCCTTGAAATCCGATGTTATCTGCGGATATGTTCCCACATCCTTGATATCCCGAAAAAATCAGTCAATATCGTAAGATATTGGAATATTTGTTTATATTCTCTCCCTGTTACGGGTTTGAGTCTCGGCATAACCTTCTCTCTATTTCTTTGCACACCTCACCACTAACTCAGGGATGAGGGGGACCTACAGTTTAAGGTGGGTTCCGAACCACCAAGAGCAACAGCTACTTAATACTTAAAGAACTTAAAGAACTCTAGAGGTACCGGGCTCACGACTCTCCGTGGCCCGCCGAAGCTCTTCCAGAGTGCGAGGCGGGAATCGAACCCACAACCAGACAGTACCGTTGGTCCAAAATTCATGCCTCAGCCCCACGACCAACTGACCACTCAATATCGTAAGATATTGATATATTTAAAAAAAATTCAAAATCTTCGAAAGTTCTTTGGAGTCTTCTCAAAATCTCCTGTTATCTAGAAGGATTCTTTTTTTAATCCAAACAATCTCTTGAAATCTTCTTAAATCCTCCGACATCACATTTTTCCGACAGAACTCTGCTATTTCTGGATTGCCTCAGAATCCTTAAAAGTCTCGTGGAAATTTGTCGATATTTTATATTTTTCCCTCCCTCTTTTCCTTGCTTCCTTTCTCCTCTTACATATCCTATATTTCCTTTTTACATCTCAGTCCCTATATCTCCATTTCCATATTTTCCTCTCATGTTTCAATTTTCTTCATTCTCCTTTTCTCCTGTTCTCTTTTGTCTCCCCTTCCTGCTTGTACTTTCCCAATTTATTATTGCCATATCCCACATTTCACATCCTCCTCCTTCATTTCGCTTTTTTTCTCCTTATTCTCTTTTCAACATCCCTCTTTCCCTGTTCCATATTGCTTTTTACCGTTTATACAGTAAAATCATATAAAACGGTGTCTGTTTCAGTTAGAGCATTTCTCACAACATCTGGTAACTTTTTTATGGTTTTACAGGCGCCAAACTGTAACAATGAGGGTATACTTGCTCCAAAATTTTGATTTGCTTTTTCCTTCGTGAACAAAATTCACGAATATACAGCAATTCGTTTTCAGAAAACACTGTCAATAATTAATAATTTGTTCATCAGCGACAAGAATTCAAAAGTGCACGAAAAGAAAAGTAGTTGACGGAAGATTAGCAAAAGTTGAGTGAAACGAGAACATTGTGATATTTTTTGCATATTTTATACTATTTCTCATCTTTATTTAACAACAAAAATCAATTTATATTTCAATTTGCTTGAAAAAAACATAGGATTGGATGACAAATGATAATACAATAACTATTTTGTATGCTCATTTATTCGAAAAATGATTCATGTGATCTTAATTGCTCACTTATATATTGTCGTTATATGATTATGCAAAATGACTTGAAATATTGCACGAATGTGGTTATATTTTCGTCTCACACTGAAAAACCGGTATGGTCGCCAGCAGTATAATCTAGCACGTCGCCCTAGATTTTTTGGTCGCACGCCCTATAATTTGGTTTTCGCGTCGCACAATATCGGTATAGGCGCGACACGTGAACCAAGCTCTGCTGGTGACAAGTAAAGGAACTTCAGAGGTTAAACTCTCCTGACAATTTGAGCAAGCACATGTAATTTGGCAGATTTACCTTCAAATACTTGCTGAAATTTTTCCAGTTGACAATATATCAATTTACTATTCACCCACTCATCCAGATTTCAAAGAACACAACAAAATTAAGCGATCGTAAACAGCCACTCTCCACGCCGAAAACACGAATGAAACACTCGTTTTAGGATACCATTTACCTGCAACCGAAATTACCCATGGTAGTGTACATGTTACCAAGTTAAGCAGGCTGTGACTCGACGACCCTCTGGGGTACGTAGTTTTATCTCGACAACTTTGTCCACCATCCATACGTCATAGTCTGTAGACATTGCCAAGTGCGTTACATGCACCTTGTAATATTAGACCACAACTCCATACATGCAGGGTAGCGTTCAGGTTTCTCGGCAAGTGCACTTGGGTGCACTCAGAGTCATTTCAGGGCGGTAGGTGAGTCTTTGGCTTCACCCGAGTGAACTAAAGAGCCTCTAGGTAGAAAGTTCAAGCGCTCATGTGACGCGCTCCGAAGAAAGGGACCTTAGAGCAAAAAAATCGATTCCAGGATTATGATTGTTTTATATTAATCGAGGGTTGCTTTTTCAAAAAAAAAAATCATCCGGAAATCGTTTTTTTCTCTAAGGTACCTTCCTTCGGAACGCGTCACATATAATTAATAATGAAATAAACGGATTTATCTTTAAAGCATTTTTTTACATTTCCCTTCATGAAAGATATATTTGTAATGTTGTTAGAATTCATTTATCAATATTGGGTAAAGCTTTTATTTTCCTTGATGATATGAGAAGGGAAAATCATTACACTTACCGATATATTCACAGTTACCCGGAGCAAACATTTTTGAGCAGATCACGCTCTTGCTGCTTTGTAAAATTACGAGCTTATTTGACAAATCATATCACTTTCAAAAAAGCGAGCAAAGAAAAACATTGGAATGCATAAAGCAGAAAAAAACAACAGCTGAGCACAAGTACGTAGGAGCATGGAGTCGTATGAGTGCAAAGTATCCGCAATTCACCTCGTCCAATCAGCGCTAAGCTGGTTTGCATCTCTCTACCTTGAGGCTCTCTAGGGTGAACCGTTCAGAAGTCACTAGGTCGCAGAGTTGGAGTCAGCCGATGGTTGACTTTCTCATTCGTCGAAATGAGCAGTACCGGCCTTTGGGGGAGGCGAGGTCGGGTCCCGCCCGAGGTCGTCGAGCCAGTAAAGGCGTCACAAGCGCCCTACGTTTTGTTGTTTTCCCTTTTACATAGAATTGAATTGAAATGTTATAGAAGTTCAAAAATAAGTGCGCGTTGATCATGACTAGTTTCAGTCATGGAAAAATTTATGTGAAATTGTATATGCAGGCAGTGTTCTGGACCAAAGATATTCTAGGCCTAGATGCGACATCACTCTATCGAACCTATAATAAGTTCCAAGAATTAAAAGAATAAAATGGGTTAAAAGAGATGGACATATCTATCGCTCTTTTTGACCAATTACATTATTTTAGTTCTTGAATGTACTATAGGTTCGCTAGTGAGATGCCGCATCTCGGTTTGCTGGATCACAAAATATATTTCTTTGTTAGGGATTGATGTTACCGATATAGTGTGACGTCACACATAAATTCCTGAAAATACTGAATTCACATGATTGTGGTACCTGGCTCGTTCTTCGAAATAGCACTACTGTAGATTATTTAATAAAAATAGTCCGGACACAAATAAAAAATGGAAATTACTCTGAGGATGACAAACGACAACATTTTTTGAACTCCTCTTACAACAGAAAACTTTCAGATGGTGAAATTGTTTGCCGCCGATGGCTTGTTTTCTCCGTGTCTAAAAATTCCATATTCTGTTTTTGTTGTCGACATTGGCAAAATGTTCTCCATCGATTATTGAATATTACTCTGCAACTGTCGGCGAATAATATGGCTTTTAGGGGAACCTCAGACACTTTGTATACACCTAATAAAGGAAAGTTCTTAGGATTAGTGCAATTTCTTGCAAAGTATGACCCTGTGATGCAGAACCTTGTAATACGTGCAATGAATTGTGATATTTCGGATCATTATTGCGGGAAAACGATTCAAAATGAATTAATAGATTTGATGGCTAGAAAAGTAAATGACGAAATTATAAGTAGAGCCAAGGTAGCTATATATTACGCAATCTTAGCTGATTGCACTCCAGACATTTCTCGTCTTTACGAGAAATGTCTGGAAATGTCTATATCTTGTTCTTTAACAAAGACTCTCTCTGACAATTCAATTTGTTGACTTAACAGTCGATACAGATCAAATCAAAGGACATTTATTAGGATTCTTCACCGTTGAATATATATACTACTGGTTTAGGTCTTACTAAAGTTTTGATTGATATTATAACTAAATATGGACTGGAACTCAGTAACTGCAGAGGTCAGGGGTACGATAATGGATCGAACATGAAGGGGAAGAATACTGGTGTACAGATAAGGATTTTGGATATAAATCCATTAGCTTCGTATGTGCCTTGTGGAAGTCACAATTCGAATTTTGTTTTATGTGACTGTAGAGTCTTCTGTAAAATCAGTTAATTTGTTCGGTATTCTTGAAAGACTGTTCTTACTATTCTCAGCTTTTGTCAATCGATGGAAGATTTTTACTGATCACGTAGAAATCTTTACTTTAAAGAAACTAAGCGACACACGTTGGGACGCGAAAATTAGTAGTGTCGAGCCAGTTCGTTCTCAAATTTCTGGTGCTCATGATGCTTTAATTACTTGGTCTGAAACCGAAGGCTGTGATCCTGATATAAAGCATGAGACGATCATCCTAGCAGAACAACTGAGAGACTTCATCTCCCTCATCTCTTTAGTTGTTCGGTACGATGTTCTTTTTCAGATCAATGCTGTCAGTAAAGCGCTTCAAGCAAAAGACACGGACATCGCTGAATGCTTAGAAATGCCAATAAAAAGAATCAGACGTGTGAAGCGCCAGTTTAACGAAATCGACGAAGATGAAAACATTGTTTGTCCACAGAAGAAGCAGGAAATCGAATTCTTCAATCCTCTGTTGGATACAGCTCTGATGTCTATGAAGGCAAGATTTGAGTAGCTAAACGACTATTCAGGAACACGGGGGTTTTCGTACAATGGAGATCATCCATCAGAAAGGAAAGAACTTGTTAAATCATGTGCCGGTCTTGAAATTAAACTCATGGGTAATTCGAAATCTGAGATTGACGGTATTCTGCTTCGCGATGAGTTATAAAGTATTGAGGCTTTTCTTTCTGGTGAAGTCGAAGGTAAAAATAATCCACTCATGGTATCGAAGTTATTAAAGGTCTATAATGTCACATGGTCGACTTTCCAGTTTAGGAACTTTATCAATTGAAAACGATATAGCCGAAAATCTAGACTGTTCTGCTTTAATAAAAGATTTTTCCGATGAGAAAGCCCGAAAAGTTAACTTCGGACATTAAAGATCTTAGCCATCAATATTCACTACTATGTTTTCTTCTTACTGAATTGTATGTATTCTGAACCTATGTTTTCTGAAATGACATGATTTTTTTAGGACTCGTCCAACGTGTTTCAAGAAAAAAAGACTCGGAAATCTAAAAAATATTGACATTCTCTATTTTGAAAGGGTCGCCACAAGGGCCAAGGCCGGCACTGGAAATGAGCTAGGTGGAAGCAAGTGAACAATAAAAATGGCGGGAAGAAAACAAATCTTCTATCATCTATAATTTTCTCGAAAAAAATATTTTAGACATAACTAAGAACACAAAATATTCACCAACTACCGCTATCAAGTGTATTTAGCTTCAGCCAAACATATTCTTGAAACTGTTCTGTCTCAAAGTGTGGAACACACTTTTGATTGATATGATAAATTTGTTTGCGCTGCTTCTGTGTTGTATGTCAACAGAAACCAGGCCCGTAGGTAGGAATTTGTTTCGAGGGG
>WSXT02123918.1:0-10876 GCA_011762715.2 Neuroterus valhalla | reverse complement strand
CATAATTTGTACGGATATTATACAAAATGCGTATGTATTACGTACAAAAATTATGCGGAATTCGAACGGTCACCGTACGGAAATCGTACGATTTTTTTTGGAAAAAATCTGTGAGACAACCGTACGAATATTGTACGGGAAATGTACGTTTCCGTACGGAAAACGTAAGGGTACCGTACCGGGACCCGTACGGAAACCGTACAGTTTCTGTACGGAATCCGTACGTATATTTTTGGCGGGGAACATATTATAGGGCAGTTTTGGTCAGCGTTTCAAAAACAATAATTAAACTTTCTTTCAGTAAAAAATGGAAAATTTACCATTTTCCGATTTTCTTTTAATTTGCTCAAAACTGTCTCTCCTGCGAAAGTTTGTAATAAAACATTTTTCATGAGACCAATAGATGCAGACTTAAAAATATCCCTAAAAACAGGTCCTCAACTTCCAATTGTTGATAACCTTCGAAGAAGTGAAAATTTTACAAAATCGTTGAAAAATACTTCCAAGTGCAAAAAACAATACAAAATAAGCAATGGGAAAATTTTCTGTGGGAAGTTTTTTTTTGTAGAATTTATTTTGTGTAGGAAAAACTCTTTGTGAAAAATCATTTCTGTAGGAAAAATTTTTTGCGGAATATATTTTGTGCACGAAAAATTTTGTTCCGCAGTGAAGAAAAATGTTTTATATTTCAAAAATGTCAAATAAGTGAATCTGTTTATAGCGATATTTATAAGGAATGTTTTGCAAATGTGGAATAAATGGGGAAATTCTAAAACAATGAAAAATGCCATTCATTGCAAATAAAATTTTATAACTTCTTGAAAAAAAAACAAAAAAATGTTTTTTCTTCTGAAAAGAATTTGAAGCAAAGTAGTTCGAGTTTACAAATATTTTTGTTTAATTTATATGGAATTTCGTGGCTGATCTAAAAAAAAAAAGCTTCGTCTAAACTGCGCTTTTCATCTTTGCAATCGACACTGACAATTTTCCGCATTCCTTTTCTCTGAAGTCATTCAGTATGTTGCAAATAAGACTTTTCTTTTTCCAAGGTAAAAAAAAAACTGTAATTTACCTAAGAATTTATCGTTACATCAATGCATAGTGAAAGAAACAGCAATTTGTTTCCCTTGGAAAATTTTTTTTTCATTCTAAAATTTGAAAAGAAATTAAAAAAGAAAAAATATTGCTCTAGTGAATTGTGTGTTGTAGCAAAGTGGATACATTGTACTTCCTTAACATTATAGTTTCAAAACTCAAAGGGATAAAAAATAATGGAATATCTATGCCTGAAATGCTGTAGTTTAAAGTAAAAAAGTGTAGTGGAAAATAACTTTATTTTTCAAGCAAACTTTTCGAGCTAGTATTTTAAAAGTATTCAAAATGAATTACAGTGTTTACTTGAACTAATACTTACTTTACTTTCCTCGGTCCACAAATAATCGAAATGTATATATATTTATCTGTTTATTTGATTTTTGTTAGAAATGATTGTTTTCCCCGTTTTAGTTGAAAATTTCTCTCGTTTAGCTGAAAAATCAGATTTTATAGTTGGAAGTTGATATATTTTCTGGGAGAATGTTTTTTTTTTCGGTTATGGATTCCTCTCGCTGATTCAAAATTTAAATATTATGTGGAAAATTTGTCTTTTCGACTCTCATTTGTCTGAAAAATCCTTTTTTGTTAAATATTCTAGTCTCCTTTCAGAATATTATTCATTATTCTGTAAATTTTCAAAAATTCTTTTTTATTTATCTCAGGCTTTAAAATCTTTGCCTGCTTCACATCTCACTTTTTTTTGACTTTTTGACTGCATTAGGAGCCCGAAAAGAAAATCCAACTGTTTTTGGTTGTCAGTTCATTCCATTCGATCGAAAAGACTTCTATTAAATTTTTTATGAAGAATTGTATTATTTGATTGAAATTTGGTTTATTTTTTTGAAATTCAACGATTTTGATCAAAAGTCATCCTGTTTGGTTGCAAGTCATCTTCCTGGTTTCCACATTTATATATTTTAGTAGAAAATTCTGTGGTTGAATTCAACTGTTCTTTATTCAAATTGAATATTTTTTGATGAGAATCCATTTTGTTATTCGAGAATTCAACTTTTTTTAGGAATTTTGTGTTTCCAAATTCAATTATTTTAGCGGAAAATTCAAATACTTGATTATAAATCGACATTTTTGTCAAAAACAAAATAATTTCGCTAGAAAAGCGTCTTTTGTGATTGAATTCAACTGTTTTTTTTTTAAATTAATATTTTTATTTTTAAAAAAAACTACATCATTCTTCATTGAGAATTCATTTTTTTTAGTTAAAAATATAATTCTTTTGTTAAATATTCGTATTTTAAGTTTGCAAATTCAACTTTTTTGTGGGAATCTTGTGTTTTTAGCTTAGAAATTCGACGATTTAATTGGAATTTTCCTCTTCTTGACTGGAAAATTGTTCATGGTGTAAAATTAAACTATTTTGTTAGAGAATTGAGCTATTTGGCTGAAAATTATATGTATCGTGGAAAATTCATATTTTTAGGAAAAAATTTTTTTCCCGTTGGAAATCATTGCTTTTTTTACTTCTGGTTAAAAATTGTCGTTCTGGTTTACAAATTCAATTATTTTGGTAGAAAATTTGAATACTTGATTATAAATCGAAATTTTTTTGGAAAATTTAACAATTCTGCTAGGATTTGTCTTTTGTAATTGAATTCAACTGTTTTTTTTAAAATATTTTTATTTGAAATATAAACTATCGTTCTTTATTGAGAATTCATTCTCTTTAGTTAAAAATCCAATTCTTTTGTTGAATATTCGTATTTTGATTCTCAAAATTAAACTTCCTTGTGGGAATCAACTTTTTGTTGAAAGTTAAAAAATTTTGAAGAAAATTCATCTTTTGTGGTTAAATTGAACTGTTTTCCGTTTGAAATGCATTTTTTCAAATATCAACTATTACATTTATCTTCAAAAATGCATTTTCTCTTATTGATTTTTATTAATTTTGGCTTGGAAATTTAACGATTTATTTGAAATTTTGCCCTCTTCGACTGAACGATCATTTTTTCCGGTAACAAAGTTAAGTATTTTGGTAGAAAATTTTACTGTTTGGTTGAAAGTCATATTTTTTTAGTAAATTTATATTTTTCAATTGAATATTTAACTTTCTTGTGTAGGAGTTGTCTTTTCATGTTGAAAATTCATATTTTTCTTACAAATTCGAATTTTTTCACTGAAAATTAAATTATCCAATTTTATGTTATAAATTTAACTCGTGGAGTTGAAAATTCGACAATTTCGTCAGAAAAAAATGATCCTTTCTGGTTAACATGCATTTTTTTGGTTTGAAAATTCAACCGTTTTGTAGGAAATTCCACTATTTTGTTGAAAACGATCTTAACATACCTATTTTTGATTTGGAATTTCAACTATTTTTGAAATAATCCGTCCTTTTTGTTTAAAACATCAATTATTACATTTTTTGTTCAGGAATAATCCTTTTTGCTAGAAACTTCAAGTACTTGTTTAAAAAATAAACTACTTGCTTGAGAAATTTTTTTTTTCTTCAAGATTCACCACTTTGGTTCAAAATTTAAATATTTTGTTGAATTTTCTTTTTTTTCAAACTAATTTTGGCAACCAAAAACTAAATTAATCTCTTTTTTAGTTGAAACTGCAATTTGATGCATTTGATCCTTTTCAGTTCAAATTCATGTATTTTCTGAATTTTGTATTTTTTTTTTTTTTTTTTTGATAAAAACTGATCTCTCTGGTTCAAACTTCACATTATTCACATTATGGTCGAAATTTTTCTTTCTCGACGGATAAATTTTTTTTTCGAATATTCGTCTTTTCGGGTTAGAAATCAATCCCTCCTGGTAAAAGTTACATATTTTTTCAGATTTTTATTATTTTTTAAAACTATTTCTTTCGTGATTAAATTCAACTGTTCTTTTTATTGACTGACAAACTTTTTGGCTAGATTATCAATTATTAAATTCTCCTTTGAGAATGCATTTAACTACTACACTAATCTAAAATGCCGAAAAATCTGATTTTTTGGAAAATAAATTCTTTTTAAGGTTTTGCGAGTGACAACATTTTTGTGAGAAAAGTCAATGTACGCTGCAAACGCAAAAACAATGTTGAAATTACAAGAACGCAATGAAAGACGTTGCGAAGTTAATTTGCGATATTTTGGCAACAAACATGCTAAAATATAAGTTTAACGAGAACGCGCATGCTGACGGTGATTATTCATTCATAACAAGAACCAAAGTTCCTCTGGTATTGAAAAAAATTTGCGTAACAAGTTTCTAATATTTCTCATACACTCTAAAAACATTATATGAATACTTAGCACATTGAACGCGATATCGGTTAATGTGAAAAACGCATAATTGCACAATATACAATTAAATAAAAATTTGCATTCCCCTAGAGAATAAAATCTTTCAAAATGTCGTAAATTCTTTTGAAACCCCTTGAATTTTTCGAAGTCCTTTGAAATCTTTAGGAGTTTTTTGAGGTACACATTCAAAAGAATTTTTTCTAATCTTTTGAAGTCTATTGAAATTAGTTTGAATCTTTGTAAATAATCTTGCCATTATTTTTGAAATCTTTATTGTAATATTTTTGAATTCTTTTAAATTCCTAGGAATCTTCTAAGCCTCTTCGAAATGTTTTCAATTTTCTTGAAATCTTTCGAAATGGTTTGAAATGATTGAAAGATTTTTTTTAATCTCTTGAAATCTTCTGTAATTATTAAATTATTTTTAAAAAATCCATACTCTTGAAACATTTTAAAATTAGTTGATATCATTGGATGTCACTTAAGATTTTTTGAAATCTTTGTAATATTGTCAAATCCTTAAAAATTACGAGGAATCTTTCAAAATCCTTCACAAATCCCTGGAAATCTTTGAAAATCACTCGAAATCCATTGAAATCAGTGTAATATTTTCAAATCCTTCAAATTTCTAGAAAACTTTTTAATTCTACCCAAACATTCAAAAAATTCTTCGGAATCTTTTGGAATAGTTTAAAAATAGAAGAAAGATTTCTTTAAATCCGTTGAAATCTTCTTGGATTAGTTGAAATCTTTCTCATATTTTTGTATCTCTCGAAATCCCTAGAAATATTTTCAAACCCTTTGAAATCTCTTTGATTGCCTTAAATTGTTTGAAAGATTTTTTGAAATCTCTTGCAATCTTTTATGATTGTTAAGAATTTTTCAAAAAATGTATACTCTTGAAATCTTTTAAAATTAGTTTATATCTTGGGATATCACTTGATATCTCTTGAATCTTTGTAAAATTTTCAAGTCATTTGAAATCTCTAGGAATTCTTCAAAATCCTTCCAAATCTCTTCAATTTCTTTGGGATATTTTATAATTGTTGAAAATATTTGGAAGATCTCTTGAAATCTTTGTGATATTTTCAAATCCTTCAAAATTACCAGGGATCTTTCAAAATCCTTCGCAATCTCTTGGAATCTTCGGAAATCACTTGAAATCCTTTAAGATCAGTGTAATATTGTCAAATCCTCCAAAGTTTCTAGAAAAACTTTTAGAATCTGTTTGAATATTCAAAAGTCCTCCGAAATTTTTTGAAATTGTTTGAAATATTTCTAAAAATCCCTTGAAATCATCCGGAATGGTTTGTAATATTTGAAATATTTTTCTTAAATCTCTTTACATCTTTTGAAAATTGGTATAAATCTTTGTAAATCACTTAAGATCTCTTGTAATCTATGTGATATTTCTAAACCCTTCGGAATTCCTAGAAATCTTCTCGAACCCTTTGAAATCTTTTTAATTTTCTTGAAACATTTTGAAATTGTTCGGAATAATCGGAAGATTTCTCTGAAATCTTTCGGGATCAGTTAAAATTTTGGGAAATAAATTGAGATCTTTTCAAATATTTCTAATGCTTGCAAATGCTTTGAAATTCCATGAAATATCTTTGAATCCTTCGAAACTCCTTTGATTTGTTTGAAATCTTTTGGAATAGTTTGAAAGATTCAGAAGATTTTTTCAAATCCCTTGGAATCTATTGAGATTAGCTGAAATCTTCTGAAATATTTGTAATATTTTCAAATCCTCAAAAATCCCTATTAATATTTTTGAATGCTTTGAAATCTCTCCCATTCCCTTGAAATATTTAACAATTAATGTTTAAAAAATTTTTAATCTCTTGAAATTTATTGAAATTAGTTGAAATCTCTGTAAATAATCTTGACATCTTTTGAAATCTTTGTAATATTTCTAAATCCTCTGATATACCTAGGAATCTTCTAAAACCCTTCGAAATCTTTTCAATTTTCTTGAAATTTTTTGAAATGGTTCGAAATGCTTCAAAATTCAAAATTTCTTTGAATTTTGTGAAATTAGTTGGATCTCCGAAAATCACTTGAGATCTTCTGAAATCCCTGTAATGTTCATTGCTTCATTTATTTGAAAGACTTGTTTTGAATATCTTGATTGCTTTTGAAATCACTTGAGATCTTTTGAAATCTCTGTAATATACAAAAATCCTTTGAAATCTCCGGAAATCTTTTGAAGTGCTCTGAAATCTTCATAATTCGTTCGGAATACTTTGGAATTGTTTCAAATATTCAAAAGTTTTCTTTTTCAAATCTTTTGAAATTAGTTGAAATCTTAAAAAATCGTTTGAAATCTTCAAGAAACTTTGTGATACTTTCAAATCCTTTGAAATCCCTAGAAATATTTTGGAATTGTTTTAAATATTTAAAAGATCCTTTTGAAATCTTTTTAAATCTTCTGAAAATTGTTGAAACCCTTAGAAATCAGTTGAAAGCCTTGGAAATCATTTGAGATCTTTAGAATCCTTTATAATATTTTCAAATTTTTTTAAATCCCTCGATATATTTTTTAAATCCTTTGAAATATCTTTAAATTTCTTGAAACCTTTTAGAATTGTTCCGAATATTCTAGAGATTTGTTTGCAATCTCTGAAATCTTTTGAAAATAATGAGAATCTTTGGTAATGACTGAGATGTTCTGAAATCTCTGTAATATATCAAAATCCTTTGAAATCCCTAGAAATATTTTGGAATTGTTTTTAATATTTAGAAGATCCTTTTTAAACCTTTTGAAAATGGTTAAAACCTTCAAAAATTAGTTGAAATACCTGGAAATCATTTGAGATCTTTAGAACCCCTTGCAATATTTTCAAATCCTTTGAAATCCCTAGAAATATTTTTTAATCCTTTGAAACCTTTTCAATTTTCTTGGAATCTTATGGACTTGTTCCGAATATTTTGAAGATTTGTTTTAAATCTCTTGAAATCTTCTGAAAATAATGGAAATCTTTGGTAATGATTTGAGATGTTCTGAAATCTCTGCAATGTCTCATGATTCTTTTGAAATCCCTAGGAGTCTTTTGGAATTGTTTCAAATATTTGGAGGATCTTTTAGAAATCTTTTGAGATTAGTTATATCTATGGAAATTATTTAAGATATTTTGAAATCTTCGTAATACTCTCAAGTTCTCTGAAATCCCTTGAAATCTTCAAACACCGCATTACATCATTTTACATTTTGAAATCTTTTTAAGATCACTCGCAAGAACAAAATATTTTCGTTCATTTATCTTATTTTATCAAAATTCCACAAGTTATTTTCTAAATATTAGTTCGAAAATAGGTAACTGAAATTCTCAAAATCCTTCAGAATCCATTGAGTCACTGTTGAATCCCATGAAATACTTAAAATTCCCTAAAAAAAACTCGAAATCCTTCGAAATCTAGAAAAATCCCTGAAAATTTTCTAATTTCTTTTTCGAATGTTTCGAAAACGCATGTTGAATTTGAATTGAAATTTGTTGAACCTTCGGAAATCACTTGAGATCTTTCGAAATCATGGTAAAATTTTCAGATCCTTTGATATCTTTTGGAATCCTTCAACACTTCATTACATCCTTTTACATCTTGAAATCTTTTTGAAATCACTCGTAGAAACACAATATTATTGGAAATCTCTTTCAAGTATATACATGAAGTACAAACAAATGCCAAAAAGAGGGAAATTATTGAATAAACAATCCTCAAGATCTACACATTACATCGAGCTTTCATTTATTGAAAAAAATACTATTTACATTGCACAAATTTATCACCAACGAGTGAAAGGTTCATCTGTCGAAACTCATTTTTGGTGTCTTCAAACTCCGTGAAGATAAAAAATAAAAAAACGTAAAAAATTGTATTAGATAATCATTTTGTTTGATTGAATTAAAATAAAATAAAAACTAGTAAACATCCGTAAATTGTAAAATAATTATTTGATTTTAAAAAAGAGATTCACAAAGCTTCTTAAAAATTGATTATATTCTCAGAAATATGTATGAGTTGGAATCGCCTTTAGATCCAAATAAAACTATTTTATGAGTTTCTTTGCCTATTGAACAATACTACTCATTATTTTTATGTTCAAGCAAGCGTTAAATTACGTACCTGTAGCGAACTTTACTATCGACTTATCTATTTGCGCAAGTGTGCGTTGCATTTGGAGAATATGAAAATAATTTTTTAAAAATCCCTATGATCGCAATATTTTTCACGAGATATACAATGACACTTTTCAACTTTTAAGTACAGAATATACGAGTTAGTGTGCATTCCTTCACTGACAATCGCCTACATTCTTAGCAATAAATTCACTAATACTTTTTGTTCCTTTTCAATTTTTCGGCGAACTGTATTAATATATTTTATAGGTATTATCAAACTAGAAAACTACAATTACGTAGTTTAGCCAAAGACTGTTCGCACAGGTATACTTTTACATGATTTCGAGCGCTCCTAAATTTGGAAGTTTCTAAATTCCAACGCTCTGAAATTTGAACGCTTTTTACAATTTATTTCGAAGTTGCAAGATTTCAAAATTGATTTTATGTCTCTTTCAAAAAAACTCCCTTATTTTTTCCAGTATAAGTATTCCCAAATGCACAACCAGATCAAAAAATTTGTGTCTACTTTTCTTGAAAATGTAATGCAAATTATTTTTTTTAAAGTCTAATTTTCCCTAGATTAAGTAACATAAAGTTACTGAAGTCACAGCGTACATTTTATTATGAATTACTAATACGTAATGGACCCATGATTATACATTGTTCACTGATTTTGAATCGTGGCAAAACCAAAAAAAAAAGTCTCAGACCTACAAAAAAAACTTATAATATAAATCAAAGAGCCATCAAGCTCCAACATATAATATTCTGTAAATCAGCTCACTCCATTCGATATTTATTTATCAATACGTACTGTATATAAAATATCAATATTCCTCCGGCTGGAAAATATCTGCCATTCGTTTTCAATGACTATGTCCTCCGATGACTTGATTCGCGAAAAAAAACGAATCGACTTTTATGCGATGACAGTGAAATTGTTTTGTTGCTTAAAATTAGCGCCTTATGTATATGACATAATACATAGAATGCACTTCGAAGACTGTTTGAAGGCAGTCGAAAAAATGGCGCCAGGCTGATTTGCGCGTGTTTTATGTCGGAACGACAAAACTCTCAATACATCGTTAAAATAGGGAAGTCGGAAAGACTTCACAAAAGTGATTTTCAACCTAGGAAAGCGAAGAGAAAAATTGTCCATGAACTAAGTTAGCAATTTATTGCTATTTTGGATCTTCCCCTCTCCCTCCCCCCTTCCGACCGCCTTCGTTGACAATTGATAAATTTAATAAAATAGTCGAATATTCCTATTTATCAAGATTTCGAATTAAATGAACGAACTTTTTACCAAATAGTTGAATTTTTAATCAGAAAGATTAATTTTCTACCAAAAGAGTAATTCTTAACAAAAAAACATGAATTTTAAATTAAATAATTCAACTTTGAACTAAAAAAATAGAAGGTTTCATTAAAAAATTTTATGGTTAGATTTTCTCTTGAAAAATTACTTCTCGACAAAAAAGCAAAGAATTTTGGAAATAAACAAAAAATATAAATTGTCAACAAAATTCTCGATATGCGCCACTGTAAGTTTTTGACCAAATTCATTAATTTCGAAGCTAAAAAGATGGATTATTTATCTACAAAAGTGTTGAATTTCTACCCAAGAATATGATTTCTCAACGGAATAGTTAAAAAAAAGATTGCAATATGAAATCAGAAACATTTGAACATGACCAAATCTGTGTTATATTTTTATATCCTTCGAAACCCCTATTAGAAATATTTTTCAACCCATTGAAATCTTTTGTAATTGTTATATTTTTTTTCAACTTATACTCTTGAAATCATTTTTAATTAGTTGATATCTTTGGATATCACTCGAGTTTTTTTTTAATCTTTGCAATATTTTTTTATTCATTTCAAATTCCTAGGAATTCTTTAAAATCCTTCGAAATCTCTTCAATTTTCTTGGAATATTTGGGAATCATTCAAAATGTTTGTAAGATCCCTTAAAATTTTTGTAATATTTTCAAATCCTTCAAGATTCCTAGAAAACTTCTGAATCTATTCAACTATTCAAAAATCCTTCTAAATTTTTTGAAATTGTTCAAAATATTTTAAAGATTTTTAAAAATTCCTTAAAATCATCTGGGATTGTTTGGAATATTTAAATATTTTTTTAAATTCCTGAAATTTGATACAAGTTTTTGGAAATCACTTGAGATCTCTTGAAATCTATGTAATATTTCTAAACCCTTAGAAATTCCTAGTTAATCTTCTAAAACGCTTTGAAATATTTTTAATTTTCTCGAAATCTTTTGGAATCGTTCAAAATATTCGGAAGATTTTTCTGAAATCTCTTGAAAGCTTTTGAAATAACTTGAGATCTTTTCAAATCTTTGTAAACAAAAACTGTAATGAAAAAAAAAAAAAAAAAAAAAAAAAAAAA